>JAFFZH010013736.1:0-30663 GCA_018420115.1 Euura saliciscinereae | reverse complement strand
CATAGTTGCCTTTTCAAATCAGCATGATTTATTAATTCACCATATGGATGTAAAAACCGCATTCTTAAACGGTATCTTGAAAGAAGAAATTTACATGAAAGTCCCACAGGGTGTTAAAAGTAATAGTAATCAAGTTTGTAAATTAAACAAAGCCTTGTATGGATTGAAACAGGCGGCAAGATGTTGGTTTGAGATGTTTGAAACAGCTTTATTGGAAAAAGGTTTTCGAAATTCACAAAGCGATAGATGTATTTATATTCTAGAAAGAGGAAATGTTTCACAGAACATATATGTAGTACTATATGTGGATGATCTTGTGATTGCAACTGCAAACGTTGAAACAATGCAAAGGTTTAAGAATTATCTAATGAACAGGTTCCATATGACGGATTTGAAAGAAATAAAATTGTTTTTGGGAATTAAAGTTGAGAGAAACAATGGGAAATTAACATTGGATCAGAGTGCATACATTAAAACCGTACTTGAGAAATTTGGCATGAGTGATTGTAAGTCTGTTAGTACACCTCTACCAAGTAAAATAGACTATGTTGCTTTAAATTCAGAAGAAAAATATGAAGCTCCTTGTCGAAGTCTGATTGGTTGTTTGATATACATAATGATATGTACAAGACCAGATTTATGCACATCAGTTAATATTTTGAGTCGATACGTAAACAAAAATAACAAAGAACTTTGGCAAAATCTGAAGAGAGTACTCAGATATCTAAAAGGGTCCACAAATATTAAATTAACTTATGTGAAGAATGATTATGATGATCTCTTGTGTGGATATGTGGATTCTGATTGGGGTGGTAGTGAAGGAACAGATCGAAAAAGTACAACAGGTTATTTGTTTAAGTTATATGAACGATGCACGATCTGTTGGAATACAAAGAAACAAGCATCGGTGGCTAGTTCTTCAACAGAGGCCGAATACATGGCTCTGTATGAAGCAGTAAAAGAGGCACTTTGGTTAAAGTCATTAGCAACCTCTATAAATATGAATATTTCACACCCAATCACAATCTATGAAGATAATACTGGTTGTATTAGTATCGCAAATAATCCAAGCAGTCACAAAAGATCGAAACATATAGATATCAAGTATCATGCTTCGAGAGAACAAGTAGAGAAAAATGTAATAAAATTACGGTTTATTCCCACAGATATTCAACTAGCTGATGCGCTGACAAAGCCCTTAGCAGCTGTCAAATTCCTCGAGTTCAGAGCAGGAATGGGACTGGAATAACTGCGCTACGAAATATAGTTCAAATTCTTTTGTAATAATAAGTGATATGGTCTGTTTGGGTTTTTTCTGGGTTTCCCCATTCCTTAGCAACAAATGTTGGACCATTTTGTATGTCCCCCAGTTAAAAGAGAAAGCACGAGGAAGGTCTGTCACTAGAATTAATTAATTAATAATGAAATGTAATACATAGAACATAATTGAGATTTAAGTTTTAATACACAGTTAATGCATAGATAATAAGATTGTAGTCGATTAATTTTTGAGGAGGCGTGTTGGATTATTTAGTCTAGGAAACAAAAATTATATCGAGAGAGAAATACAGATAGGGATATATATATATATTATATATTGAATAAACGAATAGCCTAAGTGGAGTGTTATGGCTAATGCTAGGATCGAGTTCCCAATATATACACAGATAAGCAGCCCTAAGTTTTGTCAGGTGGTCACAGCGATCTGAAGAGTTTTGTGACCATCATAGTTCAGTCTCTTAGAGTAACTCTTTAAGAGAAGACGGTCCTTCCTGGTGCTGATTAAATAAATGATTGGTTTCAATATAATTCCTCACGATTCATTTCAATAATATAACCATCCCATTTCCAATACAATGCATTTATGTAAATAAGTAATTACAATATTTGATAATTGTTACATCAATAAATAATATTCCCAATATCATATGCTGCAAATAGTATGCTGAAAATAATTATTTCAATGCAAAATCAGTTGTCCAACTATACGTTCGGTAATTGTAGTAGTTATGGACACGTGGTTTGACTGATTTGTTTTAGCGATTTTCGTCAAACATTGTAGTAAAAAGTGGTTGTTGTATCACAATGTTGTGAAATTATCGTATGTATTAACTTATTCGAGGATAATAGTTGCAAGAAAAATAGGTTTCGCACTTGTTGAAAACTTAACCTCAAAATCTGCCTTCGGAGATCGGAGTTTCTGGTATGGCGGCAAGGAAGAAAAATGCTGTGGTGGCTGAGAAGAAAAAGTACGGAGAAAAAAAACTCGGTCTTTTCATGCCGCGCGTAAGCTTGCAATACGAGTCTTATTGTTAGACGAGGGTGTACGCGAGCCGAATGCGAGTAGGGGAGAGTGAGGCACAATGGGTCAGTTTTCACTTTTCGATTTTTCAAATTTTTTTGAAAATATATTTGAAACTGTGACCAGGTGGAATTCATGACTCAACTCATTGGCAACAATGTCCAAAAACTAAAATTCTGATATCTTGCATAGCAAAAATAATAAAAATGCATTTCCAAAGAAGAATTTTTGACCCATTGTGCCCCGCCCGTGGGGTACAATGGGTCACCCCATGGGGCACTATGGGTCAACCTGGTAACCAGCTGAAAATGATGCAATTTTAGACAAAATAATTTTTTTAATTCAAATTAGTAAGCACCTAATGCCTCTTCCAGTCCAGTTACTCAATCAGTCGGAATCATTGAATCAGTAGGAAAAAAACAGCGTCAACGTACATAAATGAGTCTGAGATTGTGACGTTTCTTTTGCAAAAACATAATTTAGGAGTTAAAGTCGCGATTCGCGATAACGAAATGGTTACTGGGGATCATTTTGAACGTTAATTAGTGAAAAACCTGATCGGATGATGAAAATGTGAAATTTCCATGGATCTTAAATAAATTGACCCATTGTACCCCACGCTTGAATTTTTTAAACGAACTGATTTTACCTGACCAAAAAACGCATATTTAACTTTGGGCGATACGTGATTTTCTAGCCTAGGTATAATGTAAGTATTCATTGATATGATGACAATTGGCCGTATCTAATCCGTAAAAATGTGGAAACGAAGTTAGCAGGATTTTTGTTTTTCAACTTTTGAGGCGTCAAAACCCATTTCTATTCACCAAATCGCACCACATTAGAAAAAAGATTAACGTCACGTTAGAACATGTAGTGTAGGTCACGGACCAGCTACCCCGGTGCCGCCTCTCCCCGACTTTCGAGTGAGGCGGGGGTGGCAGTGACCCATTGTGCCCCATGACCCATATTGCTGCACTCTCCCCTATACATGCGAGGTGAAAAAACGACCGTTGCCTCTTTGTTGCACGCGACACTTTAGGTATTTAACAAGTGTATAATCTCTATAATTATTGGTTAAAAAAAAGTGTATGATCTACGCATTCTGAGGTTAAAACTAGCATCGAAAAACGCATGAATCATACTCCCGTTATATAAAAATAACTCTTATGCCATCAAGTGAGCGCTGTAACGTTCTGACAGCCATCATTGATCAGCTCAGTCGCCCGCGCCGTGACGGCTATGTTCACATGGCTAACAAGTAGCAACAACTACTTCTGACAAGTTCTCGTTATTGCAGTTCAAACTGATTGTTTGACCCGCAGAGATGACAAACCAAGCCTATGAATAATTATGAATTCAAAATAAAAAAAAAACGCTTTGTGCTTTTCATTCTGCGTTCATCGAGGATCACCTGCGGATCGTCCATCCCGAAGAAGTCGGAGGTCCTCAGTTGGCTCAGTAGATCGTTTGCGACTCGACGAGAGTCACAATAACGCGGTGCAGACCATAGAAATCAAAGGCGATGTAAGTATATTACAATTTAGCTGAATGCCTTTCAGCCTGTGCCTTTATATTCTATAGGAAAGCTGTGGCACGATAATGAGGGCAATTAAGGACACAAAACGCAATAGTCATTCCATTTCTTACGGTCTAGACTCGCCCACTACAAGGGAGAATGTCGTTCATTGTCAGATCATAATCAAACTGACGCGGAGAAATTATCATTGGGCAAGTTAATCCATCAGCGACTATTCATTTTATTCTTCAACTATGGAGTATCTAAAAATCTATACAAACTTTTCTGGTTTCGTTTCAAAATCTAGAGATACACAACTCGTACAGACAACTGAATTAATTAGATGTTGCGCTATCTCGATTCTCGAATCCTTTGAAATTGACTCGTGATTCTCGGGCAATTATTTCTTCAACTTTAACGACGCTTTAATCAATGGATACGGCGTCATTGGAGGCACAGGTAAAGCAATATCACTGTGTCTTATGCGCGGACCGCAGACGCGTAAATCTCTTTCAACTGACAACTGCAATTAACCAATAAAAGATGGCGTGATACTTCCAGTTCGTTTATGTCATGTGTAAGCCCGACACACAGACACACAAGCGTCCGGTGGATCTTGTTAGCTGCAGTTGGTCAATTGCCATCCGATTCAGAGCTCGATTAAACCTTTGTCGTTTGTTACGATTCCGTCCAATTTTTCCCTAGGAATTTAATTGAGTCTTCGGAGCATCTCCGTTTCCCAGACCAGTCTAGATAGTCGGTGTAAGATGAACCATTTCATTCGGTCTAATTTCGATCCCCATGCCAAAACAAAAAATGTACAGTTGGGACTTCTACATCACAACTACAACATATTATTGTAAATGGGTTGGTTAATAATAGTATGAATAATAATGAATCAATTGGTGGTCACAAAGATTCTCTTCTTCTTTTTCCTTGAATGGCTTCGTCCCCGTATAGCGTAAGCTGGGGCAAGTGCCAAACAAAGATTCTAAAGATCGCTGCAACCCTTATGACTGAACTATAGGCCTCATATTTTGGGCTCTTAGTCCTAACATGAACCAGAACACTATCGAGACTAACGTATTCTAACGCCTCGGCTATCTGTTTATTTTACTTTTCCTTTCTGGCATTCCAATGTCGACTTGTTTTTGTTATTTCTCATGACTTAATAATTCAAATACATATATGGCGCATACAGAGTCCTGTGATATTTAATTGTTATAGTAACTGGAAAAAATACTGTAACTCTGACTGTCATTTACACCTAATGATACTATATTGCCAATGATATTCCCGTGGTTGTTTCAAATATAACGCGCTTTCACTATAGAATGTAGCTGGCTCGTCTTTTTTACTATAATTGCCAAGCCACACTCTGCACTAACAACAAAATATCGTTGGAATTACTAAAGCTTAGAGTAAAGGCACGGCCCAGAAAATAAATGAATAACCGTCTGATGAATTTTAAGAATCTGGACGCATACACGGCATATCGACGGCTTATCGTTAGTATCGTTAGTATCGTTAGTATTGATCGCCAATCGATAAAGAAGCGTTTTGAGCTACTTGGAAAAATGCTGCAACTCCTATTTGTTCCGACCGGGATTTAAATCGCATCCCCTACTTACTGCACCAAACTACCTTACGTAAAGCCGTTGCTTGGTGTGATTCAGAATACCGGACATGATCTACAGTTTGGTTCATGTAAATAATCAAGTCGAATCGAGGCTATTGATTTGGTGGTTTTGCAATTTGTCTTGTCAACACAATCAATTTAATCTGAAAACGCTACAATTTTCTACTGATATGGTGGAACTGACATATTTGACGTTTTTTTTCTTTTTTGTTAGAATCGACAGTAAAATTTTTCTATTCAAACAGTTTGCTTTATTTACATGGATCAAACGAAAATTTTTGTGAGATTTTTCCTGACTCGATTGAACGATTCAACTAACTATATTGAAATTGTTGATTGCGCATGTATATTTCAATCGAATATAACACATAGTGAATCAGAATATCTGTTTAGGGTAGGTGGCCCAATTATGGAGCCCTTAGCAACGGACGTCGCTGTTTGTCATTGAAGAATACTCTTCTATGTATCATATCCACTCTTTAGAGTTCGAAACTGACGAAGGAATGTATGCGAATGTAAACATTTTTTTTGACAGGCTCAATTTGGAAATGGATAGAAACTGAACATTGATATAAAAACATGCGCTTGTCCCAATTACGGTGCCTTAGAGAATATCTGTAACCCGAGTACGGTGCCCTAATTATAGACAGTGTCCCCAATACGGAGCTCCTACGGACGCAGGGGCTACGACAATGGGTAGGTTAACCTCACTTCACGCGTTGTATATTTCCTTCGAAATAACAAAAAAACATGATTTTCCGTATGTATGCGAGTCCTACCGAAATCAGTGACATACTTGTGATTCATATAACGTTCAAATATACCTAACCTCGTAATCTGTTCGAAATTTACGTATACCGGCGGCCCGTAAATGGGTCTAGGAGCCGAAATGCTATCCCAATCACCGAGGTTTGAAGTCGTGTACCAAATGCGGGTCCCACTATTATTATCATAAAAAATGGCTGAATTGTACTTTTTTTATCATTCGACAAATATTGGCGTCGAGATACCATGGCTGATAAGTTTTATTATGTTATGAGTGAAAATATTGTGTTCATCGTCATTTTAAGAAAGGTGCTTTTTCAGCATTTTGGTTAAGACAGCTCAGGCAATTCCGACAGATGCGTCCGTCCGAAGTGGAAATTAAATGTTAATTAGCTAATTTCAAGCTTCCGCATGTGAGGCTTGTTGTTTTGTCATGTTTATAAATCAGACTTCTTGACAAAAAATCACGCGAGTTGATAAATAGTATTGGAATTTCATAAAGTAAAGAAGACACAGGTGCGGGGGGGGGGGGGGGGGCACCGTGATTGGGACACCCTCCGTAAATCGAACATCTCCTCTAGTTGAACGAATTCTGGCAAGTTATTCCAGGCAATTCATAATTACTACGGAATCATGGTGCAGGTTACTATTAGGTGTTGATAATAGATTCATTATTACATCGTATGGGTCATGAAAGGACAAATTGATTAGGTGATAAGTTGTTTCTATTTATACATATTAAGGCAACTATGCATTATTCATAAAATAACCGTAGCAACTATTAGTAACAATATAATGCTGCTGCGCCAATAATAAACTCAAGATCTCCGGTACACATTGAAAATGAAGTTGACATGATGAATTTCTTTGAATTTGTTTCTAAATATGAAACATCCATAGAAATTTACAATTTTGTTGTAGGTGGACCATGGTTTTTGTTTTCCCTAACTACGAGTGCCTCAACTATCGTTTGTCTAATAGTTTTTACCATAGCATTTTGTCCAGTGCATCTTCATCTGTACCTGGTAGCCATTCTAATAGTATGGGTAAGGTGTATTTTTTTCCATTCATTGCACAGTGCAAATGAAAGTAGCGATCCAGGTTGGATAAACATACAAGGCAGTATATAATCGGCGCCTAATAACATGATAAGCACTCTCAAGTTGCCCAGCAATCGGTCCTCGACTCTCTGTTCTTGTATCTCAGGTGAAGCTGGTATTCAACTACCAATGTACATAGAACAAAAGTAGACTGCCGAGGCTGAGTCTACTCTCATGACCGAATGAACGGCGTGGGGGCCACGGGCTCGGTACAATAAACCAATGACAATAATTAGCCTTCTCTACCGATGGCGAAATAAGGCCAGCAATCGAAACTCGTGAAAATCATTACCTCTAATTAGATTCGATCGAACCGACAGCGTGCCGGTAATCAAGCTTGAATATCAATCTTGATCAATTTGTCAGCTTCATTAATCGCAGGTACCCGACCAACCGAGGGGCTATTCACTTTTGTTTCACAGATGAATTATTAGCTGAGGGGGCATTCAAATATAACGTACCGACGCTGGGGACTCGATATTGCAGTTATGTTACGCAGGGGTATGAGTGCCCCCAGTAAGATGAAGAAGCTGAGAGCGGTTGGTCTTAGGTACCTTAAAATCACCTTACCGCACACTCAAATAATGTTGCTGAAAGGTTTTGTGAAAATTAGGTCGTAAAGTTATCATGGCAGAGTAAGCGGTCTGGGAGGAAGACAATTAACAGCCTGGCTCTACTGGTATAATTAAGTAAGTTAGTATGAGCGATAAAACTAGATACGTGCTGTACCCTAATCATTAGCTGAGCTGAATATAAGTATAACCGTATTTTTCATTTTGAACTATGCGGTAGAGGAAAGAAAGGGCAAGGGTGCAGTCTCGAGGTGCCAACTGCAGTCCGCCCTGCAGCGTGCTCCTCATTTTTTTTCTTTCACTTCTTGGTACGATGAATCGAAGGTCATAATCATCTCGAGGGAACGTTCCAGATGATAATTGGTACCCTTAGAACAGCAGCTCATGTGCCGTACGATTTCCGACGAGCTTGCATCTGCACCTTGAAAATGCACTCTGAGTCGAATCTCAATACAATGAAGTTCGTACGTTCAGTAAATCTGGCCACACAACAAATGATCAGAACAGGACTGTGGTGAATATGTATCTGGCTCTTTGGTGAACCGAGGAGAAAATAGGAAGCACTAACTCCCGCATCTATCGGTTGTATCATGAGCGGGTCCCGCAATGCCCTGGAGTTCTGTTAACCTTCAAGTATAATATGACGCGTGCGAGAGAGAGCGAGGTGGTGGGAGGCAGGGATTACGGGCAAAGAGGTAGAGAGCCAGTAATGAGAGCATAACTCTGGAGCAGGAACCGCAACGGAGCTGTAGGAACAGGAGTAGTTTGCCGTTACGTCACATGGTCGGATGATAGATGGCATCTTGGCACGATAAATCACTAAATCACTGAATAGATCGCGGAGATCTGACGATCGTGCTTCGGCTGTCGATCAGCAGCGATCACTGTAGATACGATCGAATGACCTCAAAGTATTAATTATTGTTCACCGGATTTAATGTATTCAATAGTCGGTACAACAATCGTATGATACCAACGAGGATCTTGTGTCGCAAGCTCTATCTTGTTTCGACTGTTCGACGACGTACATGGAACACCTCAAAATAAACACAGGAACTTATTATAGAGTATTGTGACACCTTTCAAATCAACCATTTTGCGGTGAAACATAAAACCTTTCATTTGATTAATCAGCAATTACAAATCTTTAGATATCATTGAATGACCGTCGAGCGTGGTACAAGCCTCGTGGTAGCCTGCCACACGAACGCGATAGCGCTTCCCCTACCAAAAAATAGTATTGAGTACTGCTAGGATTCGAGTACAAGCTGTACTCTAGTACTCGAGTACAGTTGTACTGATTTCGCCAGTACACGTCAGTACTTTGGGTACAGGCAATAGTAGTAGTATACGCAGTACCTACTCTTGTTCTTGCAGTACTAGTACACACCAGATACGCAGTACTAGGTTTGCAGTACCAGTACTATATAGGTACTCATAAATGAAATAAAAAATGGTGCCGAAAAATCATTGGTCATTTTGGCGTGGTATGCCTAATATACAATTGTCACACATGCTGCATGTTATAGTTCACGATGGAAAATAAACGTTCAAGAAACATAGTTCAATTATACGAAAATAGTCATCAAGATTCCATCTTTACTTTATAGCCAATAGACGTATATGGGTACACACCATGTTATACCTATGTATGTAATGGCTTAGTCGTATATACACAATAGAAACCGACTTTGGAAAATATGACTACTTTGCTCAATAATCAGTTCATCGAAATATTTGGTAATAGAATATACACGGATTTATTGACGAACCCAGTCGACGGTTCTTACGGATTTTATTTCCACATCATACCCAAGCAATATACACATCTTCGTCCTGCATTACTGGTTTATTACTGTGCATTCTCAAGTGCATGTGGGGCATTCCCGAGGGGCGACTCACTTCCGAATATCGTTCGAGTGTTCTAATTTAATGTAAAATAACGATTCGAATAATTCCGAGTAAATAAAATAACAATGCATAAAGAAAATTGTAAAATTAAGGTGAGTAGTTCTATACAACAGCTTCATTTAGTTAAATAAGCCAAGTTCTATGAGATGGTATAAAATAATAGAGCGAGTATCGGCGAGTACGGTGGGTAACGACGAGTAACGACGAGTAACAACGAGTACCGACGAGTACCGACGAGTTTTAGACGAGTATCTCGAATAAAGACGAGTCTCTGATCAAGGCGAGCTGCAAGACTCTCGATCGGCCTCGGTTCGGGCATCGGTTCGGGCCCGTTCGGGCCTCGGTTCGGGCGCTGCGCGCATACTCGCACACACACAAAGATGGTCGCTAGTGTTGGATTCTATACGTACTCGCAGCAACTTGTGATTTTTTTCTAATACGTTTCCATTAAGAGCATGCTGGAGTCAGGCTTTACCCACCGTACACGGTTTTCACTTGTTTTCACTGATATCAAAACCTACGCGTCACGAACGCGAAAAAGAATTAGTTAGCGAAATTCTATATTGAATTCCGAAGATTTATATTGCAAAACTTCTTTATTTCATGCACTAAATACAGAAATTCTATTGTATTCTGCATAAAATGATAATTGTCGATGTCAACTCGTGGTCGCGGCCATATTGGGCGTTTATCATTTTATGCAGAATACAATAGAATTTCTGTATTAGTGCATGAAATAAAGAAGTTTTGCAATATAAATCTTCGAGATTCAATATATACATAGAATACCGCTAACTAATTCTTTTTCGCGTTCGTGACGCGTAGGCTTTGATATCAGTGAAAACAAGTGAAAACCGGGTACGGTGGGTAAAGCCTGACTCCAGCATGCTCTTAAGAAATTCCTGGATATATTTGAACTAGCGTACGAATGTGACTCAATAAATTGACATTTTCAATATCATCTATTCCTCTGACCATTTTCGCTTTCCCACAAAACGATTCCGCGTGCAAACTTTGATACTGAGCCATCTTTGAATAGATCAAAACTGACGTTACGCCTCGAAAAAATCTTGTCGAGATGAAGTCGGGTGTACATAGCAAAAAAATCGATAATTCGTGTTTCAAATTCAAATTGCACGAATTGAAACAAAGGGGCTACTTTATGTAGAAGGAAATCGTGGTACTGTCTCGGGTACTGTATTGCTACTGATAATATAATACAAATTCACGCAAAAGTGTACGTATATTAATGAATTTTCACCAGCTCAAACTTCAATAACTACTTCAAACCGAGTTTCAAATCACAAATATATTTTCAATTTATTTCAATTCCACAATATAAAATTCATTGCACACAGTATGTTTCCCAATTCACAGGTATAGGCGAGGTATAGATAGGTTAGATCAGTTTCAATTTATGAAAATAATAAGAAAGATAAAGCGCAGTAGGTTAAATATAAGCATTTGGAATGGAAATACGGGGTAGTAAGAAGCGAGTGAGCGACGAGTACCGCCGAATACTATACGAGTCATAGCGAGTCCTGGCGAGTATAATCGTAGACGCAGCGAGTATAATCTTCCCATTATTTAACGTATTTACGGTATTTAAGTAATGAATTCTCGGATAACTTATTTAAGAAAAGAATAGTAATGAAATAGTTGATAGTATTCGGCACTTTAGAATATATTCGGAAGTGAGTCGCCCCTCGGGCATTCCATGTCAACTCAACCAATGATTTTCCCTCACCATTTTTGATTCGCTTCATAATTTTTTATACTATTCTCCGAACACAAAAAAGCTCTTCTGAATTTTTTCAGATTTTTCCCGCCAACCCTCATTTTTTTATGATTATTCAAACCTATCTCAAAAACGCATTTTTTTTTAAATCTCAAAAAAATTCTCAAAAATTTCATTTTTCATCTCGATCATTTTGACACCTGTCCGTTGATGGGCCGATTTTTTTTCCCTTCTTTTTAGCACTTTAAACATTTTGAATGAAAAAAAGGCCATATTTCAACGTTACGAAAATTCTAAAAAAAAATCCCAAATACCCCGTGGTCAGTTCTGAATCCATGAATATTTGAGGTATTAGATCCAGAATTGACCGCGGGGTATTTGGGAATTTTTTTTAGAATTTTCGTAACGTTGAAAACTGGCGTTTTGTTCATTCAAAATGTTTAAAGTGCTAAAAAGAAGGGAAAAAAAATCGGCCCATCATCGGACAGGTGTCAAAATGATCGAGATGGAAAATGAAATTTTTGAGAATTTTTTGAGATTTAAAAAAAAATGCGTTTTTGAGATAGGTTTGAATAATCATAAAAAAATAAGGGTTGGCGGGAAAAATCTGAAAAATTCAGAAGAGCTTGTTTGTGTTCGGAGAATAGTATAACAAATTATGAAGCGAATCAAAAATGGTGAGGGAAAATCATTGGTCGAGTTGACATGGAATGCCCCATGTGCATTCTTGAATTCATCGGACCAGGCGAACCAAATTAATTAATCATTGGTACCCACCAAACAGAGATTCTTCCTTTATTTGAGCGTGCAAACCTTGATGGGACCTAAAAATCTTATAGAAAGAATCAATTTTCATTTTCAATTCTCCGAGTAAAAATTCCTTCGGCTCGAGATTGAACCGGGACCTTCGCCTTTGTACTGCGACGTACGCCTTGTCCAATTAGACCACCGAGGGGCTGGAGGAATCTTTATTTGTGTTGTTGTATATTTATTACTGCAGTGCAGTCAGCTTAAGGTGGTCGTCTCGCCACTCCGGCATCAAATTATGTCTATTAATTGTCGATGTCCAACGTAATTTTATGATAGTTTTCGATATTGCAGAAATGTTTATGCGATTAAAACTTTACGGATACACATTTACACTGAATATTATTTCGTAATTTACGATGAAATAATAATAAACAGTAACTGATTTGACTATTTTCCGGTCAGCTGTCATGGGTAAGAAATTGGTCTGGCAACGTCGCGATACAAGTGTCCCTTGCTGGCATGGCATACGGCGTTCCTAACCTCTCCGTTCTCACCGGCGCCCAGATCAGTGCCGGCGCCCGAAGATACCTTCGCTCACGGTGTTGCCAAATGTATTCGATCGCTTTGTGGCGGGCTGGTAATGGCTGGCTGATGTAGTTTTCATCGAGATTATCTTCAAAGTTCTAATCGAGAAATTCGCTGACCCAAAAGTTTTATGGTCGCAACGGAATCTTCGGAATATAATTTACAATAGGCAACATTATATTCGTCGCTATCTAATCGATTAGGGTATGAATTCCAGAGTTCAAGTGTTGACGACACGGTTTTTCCGTAAGACCCCGTGTTAATTTGTCAATATTTGAAGTTAAATTACTTACAGAAATCTTCGGTAGGATGCGAAATATTTTTCAGATATTAAAAGTTTATTGTACAAACTCATCTACATTTCAAAATCAAGAGATTTTCTAATATTCCCTATATCCTACGGGTGGCGAGACGACCACCTTAAAGAAGTAGGTTGTAACGATTCAAATAGCTCGCACTTAGTCAAATCAAAGACAGTATAATAATTTCGACTATTCAGGTTAATCCGTATGGTGTCGCGGTCTTGCGGTACGGTTTATCGTTTCCTCCACCTTTTTTCCTCCTCAACCATTGACGGAGCCAGACGTGCCGAAAGATATATTCAAAACTGAAAATCGAATAATTATTCTGAAAAATAACTTTATCATAAAATTCATAATTTGAAACAAGAAGGTCATGTGGACCGACAAATAATCCAATTGGCCGAATTATACAAATCATAAAATCATTGGGATTAAGAAATCACCTCAACGAACAATGTGCTACAAGATGTACACATCAAAGGAGAACAAATAGAATGACCACAATGGGAATCTACATCAAAATTGAATATAAAAGATAAGTAATTAAAAAATATCAGGTATAAAAGCAAAACGAAGGAAATAGACATTAATCGAACAATTTCACGAACACGTGTTTATACAAATTATATTACACATGAACATTTGAGAACAACAATTTTAGCGATTGTACAAGCACATTTTACCTAAAATATGTGTATAAAAACGTTTTTCAACGTTTTCATTTTTAAATGTGTGTAAATGAATGAATGATGAATGAATGAGTTAGAATAAGAAATTCTGTTAATTATACACAAAGCCATGAACCAAAGAAATGAATAGACAAATATGAGTTTATTGATTTTGATCACCATAATAGATGTAAATATTTATTTCATAAACCCTTTTTCTGTTAGATCAATAATTTTACAATTTCCAAAATATTTTAGGTTGTACATTTTCTGAATTCATGAAGAATAATTGCAAGGTAATTCTACCGCAGAAATATCTAGTACTCAATGTATGTAATAAGTACTATTACTGTGTACGTGTAATACCAATACTGCGCACATGCCGTATGCGTACCGAGTACACTCAAAACTAGTTCTCAGGATATAGTGCTAGTACTGAGCACAGGCAGTACTAATACTCAGTACACGTCATACTGGTACTTAGTATACGAAGTACTAGAACTCAGTATACGAAGTATCCTGTGTACTCAGTACTGAGATCATCGTACTTTTGTTTCATAGGGGTTCGACTTATATTAACCGATATCCTGATATCATGCATCCGATTTTCATCTTTTTGCAGTGTATTTTATGTCATGCATCTAATTCCAATGGATTGGATCAGTTTAGTTGAGCGGATGTTTTGTTATTAGCATTGAAAATGCTTCCGTTTTCGGGTCAGTAGTGCAGAGGTCTGTGTTTCTGTAGTGCAGATGTCTGTTATTTTAGTGAAATAGAAATATCGTCGCGCGACCGAATACATAAAATTACACAGAACGTGTTAACACTTCCATGCTCCGTGAGCCGAACAGCAAGAAGGAAGTGGGTATGGAATTCTGGGTAATCAGCAATATAGAAGTGATGGCGCTTACATTGGCGCCATAATATTCAAAAATGCGAAAGCGCAATTAAATAGACCAAGAATCTCAACAGATGGCAATAATAATAGCGCAGCATATAAATTCAGAGATTCAGATGAAAAAATGCACGAAAACTAAGATAACGAAGGACATTTTCAATGCATCAGCTGCTTGCGTTACATGCAAGATCTGTAGATTTTTAATTAGATGTCATAAATTTATTTTGATGTGTATTCAATTGTTTGTCCGTCCGGCTCCCATCCGGCCCCAGTGTTCATGAGCTCATTTCAGCTGATATGATTTGACCTTTTTTTCTGTGTATTGTCGGTGTCCAGTTATAATGTACATCACCTGAATACTCTGCTCCTCTTCATCTTAATGTTGGTGTTGTGCAGAGGGGAGTTGTGGCATTCGGTGTCTGAAATGTGATTCAAAGCATTCATCCAGCGAATTATTTTCCACCTATAATTTATCAGCATCCATGGCCGGCAACTTGTTTGTGGTTGGGTGAAGACGACCACACTCGAAATTTCCCGTGTGTGGTTTTTCCACATAAGGAATTCAATCGCTGCAAACCAAAACTAATTGAATTTCACAGGCCACGTTATAAAATGTCCTAAAATTCACAGCACGAGTCATGTCTGTGCGGGTCGTTAGAAGTTCAGATTTGAGTCACGAGAGGCGCTGGGACACTCGCGTCCCGCTCCAAGCCCACGTGCGTACGGAACGACGAGACCTGTCGGCTATACGAGTGTTGGTGCACGCTACGGCCCGCATACGGCATATACGTATATACACCGTATCCTGGGGCGGGACGGTGTTTGGGACTTCTGTACGATTTGCTGTGTTTGTGTGAGTGGCCAAGTTATTATGGATAGGTTCGTTGTGAAAGAAAAAAAGAAAGAGCCAGGTGGTTTGGGACCGACTACAGAAGAGCCAGACATTGGCTCTTGTGCTTCCACTTGTACGGTAACTGCAGCAGGCAACAGTACCAACGGATTGAGGTGCGGAAAAAAGGCGAAAATTCGAAATCTGTTTCAACTAAAACAGAAACGGAAGACTCGGCCAAAAAAGAAATTATCAACGGTAAGATTAATAGATTCATACTAGTTTACTTGAAAATGTTGGATGCGTGCAATACATTGTTTTGTCCGTCACAAACGCTGATAAAAATTACTGACGAATTGTTGCAACTTTGTAATATTCTGTTCTGTTATTGTATTATTGAAATTGCGATTCAACATCTGTATATTTTGTAGGTTCGATTCTGTTCATGTGTAAAGCATACATAATGCAGAAATTGTTGCTTTTTTGTTGCTTCTGTGAGGTAGTATTTCATGTTTATCCAAGTATCTATTTTGTATTCGTCCCAGATGCTACAAAGCCTCGGTCATTTAAATCGTGGCACGAGAATTTCACGTGGTTAGCACTGAATGGTGATCAAAAAGCTATCTGCAGTACGTGCACCGAAGCATGGGACAATAATCTGACGACTTCAACCTTGGATGGTCGAGCTCTCCTCTCTTCCGAAGCTTTTGTCCTCAGTGGGTTCAATTGCTGGAAGAACGCTGTTAAACGATTCAAAGATTACGAATTGCCGAAACACCGAAGCAACACCGAAGCACTAGCCAATTCGCAGAAGAAAAAGACTATCATCAACCACATTTCTGAAGCTAAAGACAAAGAAATGGCAGCCGCAAGAATAGCATTAGAAACTATATCCAATACTATTAATGGTATTACAAAACAAGGTTCAGCTTTTCGCGGCAGTGCGAATGATGAGGACTCGAATTTGCGAATCTTTTCGGGAGCAGGAAAATTCCGGAACTAGATAGCTGGCTGAATCGAAGTGAATACAAGTGGTTACATGAATACGTCAATGAAATGTTAAATATAATGGCCCACCTAGTAATACGGACTAATCTCGATGAAATTCGGAAAGCTAGATATTTTGCAATAATTGCGGACGAAACGGCAGACATTTCGCGGATAGAGCAAGTCTCAATAAACATCCGGATAGTAACATCGGATTTTCAAATGAAAGAAATCTTCATGGGCTTCCATCGAACTAATGATACAAAGGCAGTAGCTTTGGTCAAATTACTTCCAGACGTTTTGTTGAGATTTAACTTGGAAATATCCTGCCTCAGAAGGCAATGTTATGATGGAGCCGCGAACATGAGCGGTGAAATTTCAGGGGTTCAAGAAACGATTAAGAGCATGCTACACTCATTTTTTACTCTTCTTACCGACCTTACCGGGTTTTCACTGATAGCAAAGCCTACGCGTCGCGAGCGCGGAAAAGGAACCAAGAGTGCAATTCTAAATGGAATTCCGAAGATATATATCGGAAAACTTCTTTGTTTCATGCAACAATGAAGACGTATTCTTTAAAACTGCACAAAATGGTAATTGTTTGTGCAGTTTTCAAGAATACGTCTTCATTCAAATCAGCTTTTTCGGCCTTTCTGTGGTCTGAATGCACTCGAATTGAGCGCCGTTCCTCAGTTGGAGGCATAACGAATGAAATTGGTTCGTATAGTCCGATATCATCACCATCATAATGTAAAGAGACGAACGATAGAGTCACACAAAGAAATGAAAAAAAAATTGTTATTATACCCCCCCCCCCCCCCCCCCATCGATCCCGAAATCCACCACATACGGAAAATTCATAACTCGCCGGCCCTGTCAGCATCCGTATACCTAGCACGGGTTACGTTCGATCGTCTACCATTTAATTATACTTCGGGTCTCGTCCTCAAGATCACAATGTAGTACCACTACTCCGACCTACTATAAATGTCACGATTTTAAAGTTCGAGATTAAGCGGAAGCGCGCCCTTACAACTGGGGGGCGCTGTCCCCCTGATATACTCCTAACATTTCTTCGTGCCGAAGACGCCACGTACCGAAGAATCGCTGGTAAGTATTTTACAGCATTCTGAGTTTCAGATTACGAGAAAAGCGGAGAAAAAGCGATTCCGGGACTCAACGAGACCCGGCGAAAAGGATGGATGGATCGCGAGGAACCTGAAACAGCCGAAGGAGTCAAGAAAAGGTCCAATACATCCTAACCTCAATTCCAATACGGACGATCTTAGGTCGCTCGTTGGTCAAGTACCAAGCGAGTAAGAGTTAAAACATTCGGACCAGGAGCGGACGATCGTAGGTCGCTCGTTGGTTAAGGACCAAGCGAGTAAGAGTTAAAACACTCGGACCAGGAGCGGACGATCGTAGGTCGTTCGTTGGTCAAGTACCAAGCGAGTAAGAGTTGAAATACTCGGACCAGGAGCGGACGTTCGTAGGTCGCTCGTTCGTCAAGTACCAAGCGAGTAAGAGTAAAAATACTCAGACCAGGAGTGAACGATCGAAAGTCACTCGCTGGGCAAGGCCCAAACGAATAAAAATTATTATCACTTGGACCAGGAGCGGAAAACCGGCGGTCGCTCGTTGGGCAAGGCCCAAGCGAGTAAGAGTTATCATCACTCGGACCAGGAGCAGGAAACCGGAGGTCGCTCGTTGGGCAAGGCTCAAGCAAGTAAGAATTATCATCCCTCGGACCAGGAGCGGATGATCGTAGGTCGCTCGTTAGTCAAGTACCAAGCGAGTAAGAGTTAAAATACTCAGACCAGGAGTGAACGATCGAAGGTCACTCGCTGGGTAAGGCCCAAGCGAGTAAAAATTATTATCACTCGGATCAGGAGCGGACAATTGTAGTTCACGCGTTGGGCAAGGCCCAAGCGAATAAGAGTTATCACTCAGACCAAGAATAGACAACGATAGGTCGCTTCTTGGGCAAGGCCTGAGCGAGGAAGTATAATCACTTAGACGAGGAGCAGGCAACGGTAGGTCGCTCGTAGGGCAAGACCTAACCGAGTAAGAGCTTTCAATCTCACCAGGAGCGGACAACGTCCGGCCGCTCGTTGGGTAAAGTAAAGCGAGCCACAGTTATCATTTGGACCAGGGGCAGACAATGGCAGGCCCCTGATTGGGCAAGACTCAAGGAAGTAAGAGTATTACTTAGACCAGGATCGGACAACGAAAGGTCCGGTTAATGCTCACTGGGTCATAACTCAACCAATACATACTTAACACTCGGACCAGGGTACTTTCAATAGAGAGAAGAATCTATCTCTCCATCCTCGAAAGTTATCACTTCCAGATACTCACTGGGGCGCTGACCCTAACGAATCTGAGTGGCTACTTGAATTCAGAAAGTCAAATATTTCAAGTCCTCAATCGTTGACCCACAGGAGTCTTCAATTTTTACTGCTGCGCTCGAACTATCACCAAGACTGAGCCAGTGCTCCAAAGCAAGTAAAGTAAGCCCTTAGTTGTTGGTTCGCAAGACGGATCATATCTCAGTGCTACGCTCACCCGAGTGCTGGAGCAGCACCGAGACTCTTGTTTTCCCTTGGGGGTAGTCCTCAATGGTTTACCAAGATATCCAATCAATCTTCAAGACTACGCTGAGACGCAGCCGACGCTCTGGTTTCCAACGAGGGAAATCCTCAATCGATGGTCCACAGACCTATCGAATTTCCAGGCGGTGTCCGCACAACCATTATAGCATGGCCGATGCTGTGTTCTCAACTAGGGAAACCCTACTGTTAATAAGACAGATGGCTAACACATGGCTATGCCTACATAGGTAGTAAAACAAAACCACAGCCTTTTATTACTTATCAGGAAAACCCAGCGTATAAGTTGTGGTCTTGTGCAACATGGCACATAATACTGTTGACTGGAATTCAAACTCAAGGTTATACTCATGGTTACAGTTCTAGTGTCCCCTAGGAGAACCAAAAAGAACGCTTCTCGAAGGAGCAATTAATACTTGCTCCGGACGCTGTTTCAACGAAAGGAAAACTAGCCAAACTTTTCAGTTGGGCGTACAGTAGCATCAACCTGGCTGGACCCTAGAGACACTAGGCCACTGGAGTACGTTGAGCTCTTACATCTGATTTGACTTAATTGTCATTGTCACAAAAAAAAAAAAAAATTGAGGTACACAACTGTTGTTGGATGTTCAAGATCGGTCGAGAACCGGTGAACATAGATTGAACCTATGCTGGTTCACTCATAGAGGCTTCGCAGCTCTCTTCGAGGCCACGCCATGGTCAAACTTGGTACCATCAGCCAAGGAACTTGTAAAGTACGCATGGCGGAGATCCAATCACTCAGTTGGGGAGCTTTTTGGAGTAAAAGATTACTTCAGTCAAGTCCCTGTATTCTACTTTTCATCGAAGAAAGCGAATACAATTTTCAAACCCAGTTTTACAACAGTTCTCCCCCTCGGCAGCGGTCAAACTTGGTACCATCGGCCAAGGAACTTGTAAAGTACGCATGGCGGAGATCCAATCACTCAGTTGGGGAGCTTTTTGGAGTAAAAGATTACTTCAGTCAAGTCCCTGTATTCTACTTTTCATCGAAGAGGGCGAATACAAT
The DNA here is from genome assembly GCA_018420115.1 of Euura saliciscinereae. Lineage (NCBI taxonomy): Eukaryota > Metazoa > Arthropoda > Insecta > Hymenoptera > Tenthredinidae > Euura > Euura saliciscinereae. The sequence goes on along the minus strand of JAFFZH010013736.1, from coordinate 10,462 downwards.
TTTTCGTCCTACCCCCCTTGAAAGCGCGTCTTTTCATACATGCGAAGCGGGTGGAATCTGAGTTATTGTGACCGCTCGGCGAGCGGGCGCACATTTCCATTACAGCCAGCTTCGAGCGGGCGGAAAGTATGAAAAGGCGTGGTTTCAAGGGGTGGGGACGAAAAGTATCGTGTGCACCACGGGCGGAAGGCGAGTTTCACTCGTGCGACGGCCGCCCTCGCTACGCTCGGGCGGCTACCTTCGCACTCGTGAAATCGCCTTCTTTCCGCCCTTGATACACAATATACTATTCAAACCCAGTTTTACAACAGTACAACAGTTCAACAACGGTTTTCAATCAGAGATACCGAATAGAGTCTTTCAGATCAATGGAAATTTTCTCTCTCGTCCAAAGCCTAACTGGCAAGGAAATCTTGCTCCGTAGAAGCTGAGTCAACACGGATTTTAACCTAGAAGGATAACGGTAGAGATCTAGGAGAGGCTTCGCAGTTCCTACGGTGAAACACCGCGGTCAATTTCAGTCTTATTAGCCAAGTAATTTGGAATATAAGCACAATCAAGTCTCAATTACTTCAACAAGTAGCAAATTGAAGCAAAAGATTGACTTGGTGAAGTCTCTGTACTCATGGAGCAAGAAGCTCGCACAGTTATTGAAAATAGGCCTATAGGCTCATGGCACACAGAGTATGCTCTGTGTACATATTTGGAGTTGTCATACAGACACAACATCACTGTTAACGTCAAATTTCTTTCTGTTTTTCGAGACTAGAAAGTAGACAGCGATTTATAATTAATTTGAGTAATCTGATCAGCCTGTGAGGCTTGAGGATAACCTGCAAGCTTGGATTTCATCCAGTTTCTAGCTGAATACTGTAGAGCTTGAAATAGACAAACTCAATCATTGGATTTGAGTTTAGGCCGCGAGCATGGAGTAGAAGGGGACATATCTCCCCACGTTTAGGCTTCTAAAAGTGGTCGTAAAATCCCACGGTAAAGGGGGCGCTGCGAACGAGTCTGTACCGCAGAGATCCGGGCTGACGTAGGCGCGCGCATCAGATACACGTAGCCATGTCCATGGTCACTATGGTTACGCGGAAAAGAGGATGGGGGTTATGCGGTATCTGATGCGCGCGCTCACGTCGGTCCGGATCTCTGCGGTACAGACTCGTTCGTAGCGCCCCCTATATCGTAAGACACATTTTTCTTTCAAGATATGTCTCCTTCTACTCCATGGCCGCGAGTTCAGATGTTGCTCAGTCCCTATCATAGATACTTTGAGAAGCTCATTGAAATATCTTTCCTCAGAATTACTGGACAGTAATGTAGCAGGTGATAAATGGAATTGGATAAGAAAACCAACAGTAACAGTCAACTCCACATAAGATGCTCTGCACCAGATTTTTAGTATGAGATACTACTCTCTTGGAGTTGAAAACTCGACAACAATAGCGTATACGTGCACAATGTATATATTGATGAAATGAATAACTCAATCTAGGAAATCGATGTTATAATTCTAAATGAATGCATTAACGTCTTCAAAATTTCCTTTCCAGAAATTTCTTTTAACATAATATATTGTTAGGAACCTTCTTCACTGAATCATGTGTTACGAATCACGAAAAATAATGGGTTGAAATCGCGATGCCAAAGGACGCATAAGACAATACCAAGGAGTAAAGTCTCTTTCAACAGAAATCAAATAGATCCATTACCAATGAGACACGTTTGACAGGGTATGCTCCTGGATCACTCTTCAACGAAAAATTAGGAGAGCCGTTTATGAACCACGTTTAACACTGAAAAAAAAACAGTTTATAAGCTTTTCAGTCACCTCACTATAGGATGAAGTCGACAGTATTACACTCGATTATCATTATGAGAGCCACTGTTGTGACTCGATCCGATTGGTGGTTGCAGGCCTCGTCTTTATATATATATATATTCACGAAGCCTCCATTGATATACTTTACTCTCCACATGGTGAAGGTGAACTCAAACAACTTTCAGTTACCATACCCAAGTCTCTATACGAAAACTGCTGATGAATTCGTCCACTTGAACGAATAGGTAATTTATAAAAAAGAAGACGTTAAAATTCAATGATACCCAAAGCTGAATTTCATTCCCATCCTTACGTTGGCAGTTTCCTCCGTGTATCAAGCACCCCGAAGGGTTGCTTTGTTCTATCACACCTGAAACCGTCTTGATGAATTGCAACAGCCATAACAGCATTCGATTCATACGTATACAGACAGTTTCAACCGAAATTGCTCCGTACGCTTTGAACATCTACATTGTGATCTTGAGGACGAGACCCGAAGTATAATTGAACGATTAAACGAACTTACCTGTAAGTGAAGTTCTATCGTAATTATACGAAAGGGTCTCGTCCGAGAGATCACACACCCACCCTAACGAACTTGTTCGCCCAAAAGATTTCAAGGAAATTCTTTCACGCAATCTGGTACGAATGATTTTGGGGTACCCTAGTAGCGTTGCCTTCACTCTCCAGAATTTGCGAAGATTCTGGGAAGTCTGCCTATAGAGACGGTGCAGAATCTCTACAGGCAACTGCGACTGCTTGCAATTTGACAGCAGAACCAGGCAAGACCTCAAATGGTGCAAATTTTGATATGAGAGCCACACACGAATGTGGAGATAGACAACTGTGTATATGTAGCTGCAACTTGCAGACCAACTGTAATCGTTTCGCTACTAGGGTGTACTTTAAAGATTATGGATATATCAGGGGGACAGCGCCCCCTAGTTGTAAGGGCGCGCTTCCGCTTGATTTTGAACTTCAAAATCGTGGCATTTGGTAGGTCGGAGTAGTGGTACTACATACATTGTGATCTCTCGGACGAGACCCTTTCGTATAATTACGATAGAACTTCACTTACAGGTAAGTTCGTTTAATCGTTCAAATAGCCCATTCAAACCTCTAAAAAAGAATAAGGTCCAAATCTCAGTCATAGCCTTTGAGCCAAACAAAGTTACAGACTTGGTGACTTAACACAAGTTGATTTTATCTCCAAACGACTGGGCAGATCCGAACTACCTACGCTGTTATGCTGATGACGCCGAGCGCCACAACGTCAGACCATTACTATGCCTACATCGCTATTGTCTTACCGATATATTCATGTCGTGTACAAGCATAATAATCACAGTTGTGATAAAAAATATTGAAATTATTATTTATATACGTCTCACTTACTACCCTGTCCTCATTCGAATATAGGTCACACTCTTCTGAGTCTGCCGGGTTGCTTCGTTCATTTCAATCCTTCTTGATTCAGTTAATTTTTCATCCGGGATAACCGGAGTTTAGTTCATTCACAAAATGTGCAACTTCCTATTTACACTGTTCGTCAGGGATCGATCGATAATGGCCAATAAAAGTATATTAAGAGAACTATGCTGCTGCAGCAGGTTAGCTATATGCTCATCGCCAAGTGGCTATCGATTGGAAAGCAGTGACGTTACTCCAACGGTTACCGTTTTTGAAGGAATATGGCTCAAGACCATGCATACTTCAATGCAACGCGATTTCTTGTGCTGCGTTGCGTTCCAATTGAATATCATGCTTGAGGGTGTTCCAAATATGGAAGATTCCATTGGCCTTCAAAATACGATAGCAAAAGTGTTCTAATAAGTACAGGAATAATTTACATTTAGATCCGCGTGACGAGGTGGCCGATTAATTCTGTAGACCTTCGTGAAACGTTTGTATATGAGCAACGAAAAACAGACAAAACACAATTGTAGCTCTACTATGACTCAAAATTAGTGGTATGTTTGTGAATATTGATCAGTCTTGATGTTCGAACACAGTCTTCAGTCTTCAGTGAAACGTTTGTATATGAGCAACGAAAAACAGACAAAACACAATTGTAGCTCTACTATGACTCAAAATTAGTGGTATGTTTGTGAATATTGATCAGTCTTGATGTTCGAACACAGTCTTCAGGTCTGAATTATTGTTTTCGGAAAATTATAGAAGAAAAACAATTATTTTTTGGATATATCGGAAATGATCCGGGTATATCATGGAATGTCGCTTCATTAAAATCGATCAATCATTGAATCGTCAGACTATTGATCTTAAAATATAGGATTAGATTAAAAAAAATTAAAAAATTGAAACTTGTAAGAAAACAATTTTTCCTCCATAGTTCGAAGATTTTTGGCCGGTCCAACCAAAAGGTTAGGAAAATGAATTAACTTTTTCTTGAGTGACTCTATCTGACGATTCCTAATATTGAAAGGAATTTTCGGAAAGGTCGATTGTTTCACCACCAAATGTGGATTCGAAAAAGACTTGGATTTATTCGTTCAGCCAGGATAAATGACCGACGCAACGATCCATTGATTATAAAATATTACTTGACGGGGATTCGGAATTGCAAAAAGTGGAAGATAGAAATTTTGTGAGAAATGTCCGTAAATTAGTGACAACCATTAAAAGTGTTTGTCAAGTTGAGGTGAGTTAGGTATATACCTGGAACTTTTAATTTCTATCGGTTACTTAGTCTTGGACTATATATTCGGTGTGATCAGAATCCGGAAATATTGGGAAATTAACGTTGGTGAATTAAAAAACACCATGTCTGTTGTTTCTGATACCTGTAATCCGGACTGAAATTTGAAAAAGTCCAAGAGACAAGGAAGACAACTGGACCCAGGTGAAAATCCAAACTCTTCTAACATCCTCCTCGATCCCACTGCGGATTACATCTACGCCGCGCGCGATTTTTCACTTGTCGGAGCTGAACGGCTTACACGACATTTAAAAGTAACAGTTTAACCCACGCCTTCGCAGTCTATCGATATCCCAGTATGAGATCTGGCATGGTAATGACGCCTAGATGCAGGTAGGTGAGTTATCACATGGACATGGTAGGTATGTACGCCCATAGATACCTGTACGTTACATACCCGATCCCCTTCTGGGAAAATCACTAAACTTCAATAAACATGTATTATTATCTATCCCATGCTTAGGTATCGCTCACCCGCAATACTGTGGTCCCCGATAGTAAATACCTTCGCGTGAGGTTACATACTGTGACTTATGCAACGTCTACATATCTTGTACACCTATTACGTTACCAAATGGCAGGATCTCGAACGAGTTTCCATCGGGTAATTACACATGCGTTACATCGTGTATCACAATACACACCACGTATCTTGGATTAGAAAAGTCTCTAATTATAGGATTAATTCTTCGGTGATGATCGAAATGATTCAAATTTCTTTTCTCGCACACTTTTGTCAGCTCCTTCAAACTCGGTACATCTATACGTGCCATGCCGTTGAAATATTTCCAACCGGTTACCTCTGTACGATCACGGGCTAAAGGATTGCGTGCTCAACTGCAGAAAGCGAATCTAAGAACTATAATAACACTTCTCGGGAATTCACTATGCAAACAGGTAATTACGTTTCGTTGCTATTCCTCCAGCTACTCGTGTTACGGCTAGTCTGTTGCAATTTTCCATCCCTTACGATAATTTAACGCTTCCTATATCGAATTTTAATTTAAAAAAAAAATCGTTTTTCTGACGCAGGCATTACACGTGACTTTTTCGATTGTTTTGGACTCGTGAAGTGGCCCTTTACACGGCAAACTTCAGGACTACCTTAAAAAGTTTTTTTAACGGTAGTTGACATGCGCGGTTCGTTAGAGGCGGTGTGCAGCACGAACTGTAGCGCATCTCATAACTACCGTTTGTCATAAGTATGCGTAGTTTGTGCGGATCCCGACTGGCGCCAAATAGTATATTATGCGGCATGGCATGGCCGTAAAGTAACTGTTGTCGGGCGAGGTTATGTTTTTCGTACGAGCCGTTGGTTTTACCCGGCGAGCCGAAGGCGAGGCTAAGGTTTCGGATTCGTTCCAAAGATATAGCGTTACTAAGAAAAAAGTGTTCCTTTTCCAAGAACTTTGGTAGCGCACGATTGAATATTCAAATAGCCGTAACTTCGTAGCAAGTTTTTTTTCCGAAACAAAAAAAATACGGGTCACTTTTTTTTCGTCGAACTACAACATATTTCAATTTGAAAAAATTCAGTGATATCACGATTTCCATTTTAGCCTTGCCTGCCCGATTTGAGATGGATTCGGTCTATTGTACTTTTTGCAATAAAATTTCTTTCAGTGTAGCTTTGCCTCCGAATCGTGATAAAAACATGCCCTCGCCCCAAACCGATTACTTTGTCAGATAAATAACAATCCTATTCCAGCAACTCGGTGCAGATTCTTTCGTATAGAACTGAAACAAAATATGATTAATAAATGCAACACCTTGGGCCGGAGGGACGCGGTCACGTCTTCATTAAAGTGACGACTGGAGTCGGTGTACTAGTGGTATCATTAGTTTTCGAATGACACGGGCATCATTAACAATGATATTTAATTAAGAAACAATAATTAAAATATCTTAATATACACCCAACCGTTCGCCGCGGGGTGTCACGTCCGTCGAAAATCGTAATTAGAACTGTGGGATCCCCCCACATGCAACTTACCCATACCCCCTCGGTTTTTAAAAGCGGTTCGTTTCATTAAGTCAGTTTCTATTATCCTGTTTTAATTTTTTTTTCATCATAACTTACCCATACCCCCTCGGTTTTTAAAAGCGGTTCGTTTTATTAAGTCAGTTTCTATTATCCTGTTTTAATATATATATATTTTTTTCATCATAACGCACGCTTTTTGCACTGATTCTACAATCATATATAGTTACTTCGTGGGAGTTCGGCAGGTGTACCAACCAAGCTCAGCTCCATCTCGCTTTCCTTATCTCACTCCCTCGCTCTTTCAAGCAGATTGATGATCCAGTTGCTCTTCCTTCTTCGAGACCTTGAATTCCACATCACATGCCACAGTACAGATCTTCGTAGTAATTTTGTAAGCGAAATCATGATGATTCAAATATTTTTGCACAGATTGAGAGATTGAGGAATTTGAGATAATTTCCGGCACCCTTCGCGTAGGGCCCACCTTCTCTTTCGTCGAGGATCATCTCTGCTACCTACTACTTCCATTCCGGCAGACAACTAGCCCAGGCATATAACTCGAGGGTTAAGTTAAGGTGTAATTATTGGTTTTGAAGCGCCAGTTTCTTGGCCGACTTAGGTTAGCATCTGTCTTGTAATAGGCCGGGATTTATAGTTTTCCTAACACGCGCCCCAGAACCATTACGTAGTTTATTCTTTATACGACCTTTAAATCTCTGACCCCTTATTAGGATCGACACACCCAGTCGCTTCTGGTGCCCTAAATAATTGTCGACTTTGTTGTGCCGAGCAGCACTGATTTTCGGATACTCTTACCAGTAAAAATGTTGAAAAATCTAGCTGACGCTTTTTGCAATCGTTTTAGTTTTCAGCCGAGCAACAGAAATTCAGAATCACACAGGTTTTCTCCACAGGTTCGAAATGGGCGGACTGCTTTGGGGCAACCCTGTAGAGACGGATCATATCAGAAGTTTGAGATCTTGATAAGCGGTACCAGGTTAAGTAGAGCGTTCAGAATTTATCGAGAGTGCATCGTAATTGATAGAACGTAAGCCATTTCTCTGCACCTCGATGATCACGAAGAATCGAATCTTGTCTCTCAAATAACCACAAAGTTTTCATAAAATGAACTTTTTTTACTAGTCTTATCCTAGGCCTATACTTCCATCGCTCATTTTGTCTCACGACTGTTTCCTCGGGAGCGTCGGATAGTTGTTCACATAATTGGTTTCTCCTTGGGATTTTTTTTTTAAGATAGTGAGATGGGTAAAAAGGGTGGTTAGAAAAATAAATGGACAAATGTATTATATTGACAGAAATTCTCGTGTACGTTTCTCGCCAACGAGATCAGTAACGTTGCTGTCAAGAGATCGGATGATATTTTCTATACTTCACTTTATACACAATCGCAAATCGCCGGACACGACAATCTCTAGGATCGCTTGTGGCCGTGTACAAAACAGCTATAAACGCTCATGGCCGGGATATACAGGAAGAGAGTCCCTGGGTGCACACCGCGTAAAACAGACAGGGCTTGTTCGAGACCCCGAGAACTCCTTATTCGCGGACAACTACTGCAGCTACTCCTCGATTTATCCCAACACTTTGTATATTAATTTCTATTCTACATTAAACAATAAACACCTCACCATGGTTCCATAATTTTTTTGCGCTCTTTTTCTGTTTCAAGAGCGAGATTACGCGGATCTCGGAACAAAAATTACGTAATAATCATGCAAATCAAGTTAAATCTATGTAATTTCGATGCGCTCATTACAGCATTTCAACGACGAAATTGGTATTTTTCGAAACCCTCCATTGGTCTTGGATTTAAATAATTTGTTGCCTTTGTTCGTTTGGTTACTTTGAAACCATTTACTTTCTGAACCTATACTATAGATTCATCGTGTTTGAAGGTCAACGTTCGGTAATTATGGGAATATTTACTAAGCAGCCGTTCCGAGTTAAATATGAGAGCACAAGGTACAGGAATCAATTTGAACCATTATAACACTTTAGTTAACGATTAGGGTAATGTCTATCCTGAGGCGTGTGGGTGGCAGATGCAGCCGGTGATCTAACGGCACCGTTACAAAATAGGGTTATTCGACACTCAGAAGGAATCCGGTCTCTGCGATCGCGATGACCTGATAAGATAACACGGGATTGAATTTGAGTGATTCCAGGCCTGCGGAATCTTACTTGTTCTTTGCTCGAAATCACCCCGTTATCCACAGTATTCCGTAGCTCAAGCAGATTTGAGTTAAAAAAAAGTCATTATTGCGGTCATTGAATATTCGCTGTGGGTTCAATCAACAGTAAATAATAAGCATGGTGGAGCTAATGAGCGAGTTGGACGCGGACCGAGGCTAAGTAACCTTGGTTGACCTCGCGTGACACTTGACTAATGTCTCAATCTGGAGACACGGAAATTCGAAGAAGACTGCGAAGTCGGGTGTTTTCTTAAACTTTGTAATAATAATCACCCTGCATGATGTGAGGACTGTTATTCCACGTCCTGAAGAATACCACGGTCTCGGTATTAAAAGCATGTTTAATAACCGTTTATATCTATCCAGACTCCAGAAGACCCGCGGGAGTAAGCGGCTACGAACAAAGCTTGGACCTTGGGTAAGAAATGTGTCTCATTACGGGGAACCACCTTTCTTTACATCACGTACCTCTATAACAGAGAGACCCCATACCTTCGGCCGTGAGCCTAACTGTATGTAAGTAATCAACTCTAGTTGGTTAACCGACTACAGCAGCAGCACGCTAAATCGCCACTTCCTTGGATTCAAATTGGTGCCGCAAAAATCGCAACACTCAATTTTATTCGATTGAGACATACTTGTGTCCGTTAAGAGGTTTTTTCGAGCCTTCACTTCACTTCACTCTACCTAGTGCTATCGAATTGTAAAACTGAATGGCGTGGGGCTCACGAGAAAGAAGGAAATTATTGCCAATCACCTCGAAGGTGAAAGGTCGAGTTTTCACTGGGTCCATGTTTTGAGGTTCAGAGAATCACCTCCGATTATTTTGAGTTTGACGTCTGGGTGTATGTATGTACATGGATGCATGTATGTATGTGTGTATGTATGTATGTATTATGTATGTATGTATGTATGTATGTTTGTATGTGTGTATGTATGTCTGTACGTATGTATGTGACCAAATGTTTGCCCCCACGATATCTCGAGAACTAGGGCGCGGATTTTGATCAAATTATGCTCAACTAATTCATTAACCTCAACCAATTGGGGTTTGTCTTTGATTGGTTCAGTAGTTCTCGATTCATTTCAATAACGAAATTCTAAAAAATAGAACAGAAATGACGATGTTTTGTGAAACGATCAACGGATTTGAATGGAATTCGGTACAACACGTTTTTTTTGGGTCGCTGATCATGAATCTAAAGTCAGATTAGCGGATTACACAATAGTGGATCCAATTTGCTGGGAAAAAAACTAAACGCATTCAAAATATTACGGAAATTGGTATACTGGAAGGTTTTTCTAACCGCTGATCAAGAACCCCAGGTCATATTTGCGAAATTGAGAATAGCTGGGAACGGAATAAATAACGGGAAGTTCAAAGGCTGGCTCATAGTCAGCCCAAACCCGCTTGTTGAATGAGGAAAAGAATTTGATTCTTCAACATGAAAATTATGGCCACAATGGCCACCGAAGAAGTAGATAGTCTGCGTGAAGCGGTTCTGAGATTTCTTGCCGAATATTGAGCCAAACGGAGTATCGAAAATAAAAAAATCTTCAATAATTTTGGTCAAGGTACCGTCTAAAGCTTGTACAGAACCAATTTTTTTCTTAAAATTGATACTCAACTTGGAAAGCCGTTGGAAGGGTTGAACACATAAGGGGCCATTCAACAAATACGTTCGCTTTTTTGGACAATTTTAGACCCCCCCCCCCCCACC
>JAFFZH010013734.1:0-12069 GCA_018420115.1 Euura saliciscinereae | reverse complement strand
ATCTCGAGTTTTAGTGAATAAATAGATGATTCAACAAATTGCCGAACATGCACTAATGATAATTTTTTATTATAAATACTTTACAATAAAAAAAATGGATATCTCGCGAATGGTCCATCCTACACGTTCGGCAATGCCGTCCGTCTGAACTTTTTTTCAATTTCCAATCATTTGCGACATGCGCCGAACGCGCACCGATAATTCTAGATCCCGGTTTTCCAAAACAACTTCACCCGCGCGGCCCCCACCCTTTGGTCCGCGATTTTTGTTCGGCGAAGTCACTTCCGTGTAGTGGGAGGTTGGATTGAGGGGGTTCGCACATTGGTCAAAGCGCACCGATGATCCCGAAAAAAAGTGTTACGGGCTCCCGGTCTATAATACGAGCGCGCCGCGGCTAGGCGTTATGAATCTTTACATTCGAGCATTTAAAGTGTTACAGAGCTATAGCACCTAAACTATTGATGATATCAAAAAATTTCTGAGACTAAAGTTAAATTGTTCGACAAGGCCGTTATACTGAGCAATCCCATTTTTTTCCGGTGGAGGCGCGGAAGCTACGTCAATGTCAACTCCACTTTTTCAAACGAAACTATGCATTTTTTTTCTGCGACATTATTGCTGACTTTAAGACGAATTCAATGACCTACAATACAAGGTCATTTTAGTCACGCAAAGTATGAAATTGGTCAAAAAATCAAATCAAATCGGAACAATCACTTTCGTAGGATTCACTCACCTTGGTTTGGGTGAACTCACAGAAGATGCTCAAAGCGGTGACCCTCAACTTGTAAGCACTTGTTTACTCGCTGTTTTCATTTCTAAAGATTCCCATGATGATACGCATCGACAGGTATTGTTTACATCGGCGACAAGTACGCATTTTCTCTTGTGTATCAGTTAGTCACGCATCACCTTCCAATGAGAGTGCATCGTATCGCGATAATGAACGATTTTCAAGAATATTTTGATATGTTGATGGTGCTGGGAGAATGCCGCAAAAATTACAGAAACGCTCACAATTTGTATGCGGCTCGTTATCCGGATAGACAACAAAAATCGCACATGGCTTTCAAGCAATTAGCTGACCATTTTCGTCGCTTTGGTACAGTAAAAAAACCACGAGTCAGAAGTCGACCTATTGTCAATGACATGAATGCGGCCGCTATCTTAGCTTTTGCTGAATTAAATCCACATGCAAGCAGCAGGCAAATGGAAAGAGAGTGTGGAATCAGTCAGCGATCTGTATTGAGAATTTTACATCACCACAAGTTCCACCCGTATCACATGTCGTTGCATCAGGATTTGTATGGCAATGATTTCCAAAATCGCGTCACTTTCTGTAATCGAATTAGTACAAATATGCGCATGGATGCGTCATTTTTGAGTCATGTGCTGTTTTCTGACGAAGCTAACTTCACAAATACTGGAATTGTGAATAGACATAACATGCATTATTGGGCAATTGAGAATCCTCGATGGATGAGAACTATATCATTTCAACATCCGTGGTCCGTCAATTGTTAGTGCCGGCGATCACGTCATTGGTCCATATTTTTTTGGAGGTCGCTTGACCGGGCAAGTTTATACGCAAACTTGCTGGCAAACATACTGCCTCGATTACTGGAAGACGTGCCCTTACATGGTCGGATAAACATGTGGATGCAACACGACGGTGTACCACCTCAGTATGCACTGTGTTCACGACAAGTGATGAGTGAGATTTTCGGCGAAAAGTGGATAGGACGAGGCGGTCCTGTAGCTCGGCCACCTCGTTCGCCAGATCTATCATCACTAGATTACTTTTTATGGGGTTTTGTCAAAGATCGCGTTATGGCAGTAGCACCTACCACGTCTGACGACATGAAAGAAAGAATACGCCGAGCATGTGCCGAAATTACTCCACAAATGTTGGCTGAAGCTAGACAGTCTTTTCATCAGAGAATAAACAAGTGCTTACAAGTCGAGGGTCACCACTTCGAGCATCTTCTGTAAGTTCATCCAAACCAAGGTGAGTGAATCCTACGAAAGTGATTGTTCCGATTTGATTTGATTTTTCGACCAGATTCATACTTTGCGTGACTAAAATGACCTTGTATTGTAGGTCATTGAATTAGTCTTAAAGTCAGCAATAATGTCGCAGAAAAAAATGCATAGTTTCGTTTGACAAAGTGGAGTTGACATTGACTTAGCTTCCGCGCCACCACCGAAAAAAAAATAGGATTGCTCAGTATAACGCCCTTGTCGAACAATGTAACTTTAGTCTCAGGAATTTTTTGATATCATCAATAGTTTAGGTGCTACAGCTCTGTAACACTTTAAATGCTTCACCCTGTATACGCACTTCGCCGACTCGGCCGGCTACCCCCACTACTCGACCGCGTTCGAGCGCTCGGCCGTTTTCGGTCATATTTGCACGTGTTTTTCACATATTTTTCAATATTTTAACGGAAAATCAGGATTGACTTTTTAAAGTACTATACTTCTACTTTAAAAATCCGTTTTGTAAATTAAAATCGGACAATTTCCGGAGCATCCAGCCGTTCCGCATGATAGTTCATAAAATAATACAAATTGCAATTACGCAAAAAACATTTATCCGACAACATCTGGGTTTTGCATACTCAAAGTCCCTATCAATTACTACTTTCACCCGGACAGCCAGCGCTACAACTTTAAAAATGGCGGAGTTATGAGTTTAAAAATAACGCTCATTTTCCCGATTTTTCTCCGTTAATAATGATCCGATCGAGTCGTACCAGCACTCATTTTATTCGTATTTTCATTCTCTACTATTTGTCTGTTGAAAGCGTCAACATCGCTCCATTGCATCAGATTTTACAAGCTAAAAACTAAAAAAATACCGTTTTTCGAGTGTTTTTTCAAAAATAAAAATAAAGTAATTGAACAGAGATCATCAATAACTAATACCGCCTCCTTTCATTCTGTTCCTATACTACTGTGCCAATATATTGCCAATTCCGAATATGTTGATCCGCCCAGTTTATTTTGTTTTGCCTGCAACCTTTAGAGTCAGTCTAATGTGGACCGCTACCTTGTGTACATCGAGAAACAATTTAATCAAGGAGAATTTAGTTATTAAAGTGTAATAAACGTGTCGAAGTATTTAATAGCCTCCCTGCCGATAAATACTTATTGTTCACCTGAACATGTTGGTCCTCCGAGCCGGATTTGCGGAGTGCAATCTATTGATAATTCAGACAATACTGCGACTTGCAGCGTTATACTCGGTGAGTGACGACGTGTCACGCACAAGGTCTTCGACAGCCATAGCTCACTAATAGATACGTGCGGCAACGCGAAATCGCCGGGAGAACGAACCCGTCGTGTAATTAATTCACCTAATTAATTGACTATGCTCGCGATGGAGTTATTTCCAAAGTATCTGTGAGTCGTGACGTGGTGAAAACATTGGTACTGTACGCGGGTGCGGGAGGACCGAGTGAGTTGGACATTGTTGACGATACGCTATCGTCCACGACGCGACATCTTCGTTGTGCGTGTATAAGTGCGCGTATGTCGGTAAAGACAAGTGTGCTAGCCGTGCGTAGTGTTTAGGTACTCGCGGACTATACATCTGAACTCAATACGCGCGCGGACTGCACGCGATGGACGCACTTATCCAGAAGCAGTCCGCGACAGGTGGACTAATTACGCGCGTCATAACCAACCTGAGGAAGCTCGGTCAAGCAAACATTACGCGTGGTACGGTGCGCGCGCGACTCTCGCAGTTGGAGGGTTACTGGAAAACGCTCCAAGACACCCACTACGCCCTGCTACAGTATGAGGCCGTAGAAAAAGGAAGCGCGTACTTCAAGGACCAGAAGTTTGAAAAGATCGCTGAGGTCTATGCGCAAAACGAAGCACAGCTTCTCGACCTCTTGGATGAGCTTACTCCACCTCAAACGCCTCCACCAGGTGCCAACTCAACCGCAGTCCAAGCAGGAGAGCAGGTACATGCTTCAATGTCAATGATTCAAATTTTTCTTGGTGTGTAGCACTGTCTATAAACACAAGGCAAAGTCGTGTACATCATTGTTTTGCCTATGTGACGGATGTGTCACTAGTAGGACTGTTTCATTCACATGTACACCGCGGCCTTTAAGTTGCACTTATATTAATAATTACGACGGATGTGTCGCCCAAGATGGGATTATTAATGTAAACCAAATTAGAGTGATCAATTTTTTATTGAAAAAACTGATGAGAAAAATTAACGGACGATCCGGGAATCGAACCCGGGATCCACAGATGCTTAGCCGGAGACTTACTCCACTAGACCACCGTCTTCGCCCACAGATCACGTCAATTCTTCTCATCATATTTACTAGTTTTCTCGCAAGGTCTTGTTTTGTTTTCGTGCTCGAGTATGTTATGATTCAAATTTTTCTTGGTGTGTAGCACTGTCTATCAACACAAGGCACATCGGCGAGCCAATCGGCAGCTACAGCTGTTCTACTTGCGACTGCGTTAGTAGACCTCAAGGACGACACGGGACGTTCATACCCGGTACGGGCCTTACTGGATCAAGGCTCTGAGGCTTCTTTCGTCATGGAGACGGTAGCGCACCGTCTTCAGCTAAAGAGACGGTCTTCCAACGTCAACGTCTTCGGCCTTGGAGGTGCCTCATCTGGACGAGTCAGAGGGATAGTCTCGCTACAGCTACAGTCTAGGGTACATGAGGAAGCGTATTATACGCTCGACGCTTACGTACTGACCAAGCTGACGACATTCCTGCCGTCTGCCAGAGCGAAGACAGCAGACTGGACTCACATATCTGGGCTGCAGCTAGCAGATCCGAAATTCGATACGCCAGCCAGAATCGACATGGTCATAGGCGCTCATCTGCTCAGTCGATTGTGGATGGCCGGACTCGTTATCGGCCCTCCGGATCATCCAATCGCACAGCAAACTACATTAGGATGAATACTTTCCGGACCCATGCCAACAAATCCCAATGCCACGACTCACAGTAACATGACTACATGCAGCCTACACTGTGTGACAAACGAGGATTTGTCGCAGCAGCTTCGACACTTTTTCGAAAGAGAGGAGACTATACAATATAACATTTCACTCTCTTTGCCGTGTGAAACGTATGGCGTTTTCCTCTTTTCTCTCTCTACGTTGGGCGCCAAATATAACGTTTATCCTCACTGTAATCCAATCCGGTCACTAATCACCATAGGATACTCCGATAAAACTGATATTAATACGACTTATAATGCTATCACTGATTATTTAGTTCTGTTTATGTTAATTTAGTGATTTTAGTGATTTGATAGCACTCGTACTTGATAAACTATTACTTTTATGAGAGTATGAGACTCCTCAGGGCTTCTAAAAGGACACCTAGATCGAAATAACCATCTAAACTGTGGAAGTTTGTGCAATGTAACGATTTCTCGTTACGAGGAGGGATTCTTCTACCTATTCTAATCGAGAGGACTCAGAATCGATATACTACTTTCGTTTAGTCCCTTTTCCGAAGAGCTGGGGGTTTCTACTAATAGTAATCTATCTGAGGACTAACCAGTTGTTGTAGGATATTATAGGATCGGAAGAATCGTCTGTGGATGTGTGTTGTGTGATGTGATGTGTGCAGGTGTTGAAATAATTAGGTTAAAACCGATTTAATATTGATAGTAAAGATGCTCAGAATGTAGAAGAACAGAACTGTAACTGATAGTTTTTGCTAATAATTCTATTTAATAGCCAAGTATTAATAACTGAATTTGATATTGTTAGTTAATCGACTGGATGTAATTGAATAAAGTTTTCTCCATGTAAGGAAGGCAGTAGCCTGAAATGGAAATTCTCAAGTGCAAAATTTTCTAAGTCAGAAAATCAAGAAAGTAAAATTTTCTAAGTTCGAAAATGACTCTAAATTCGTAGATTCGTGGACTGCTCCCACGAATTACGTACCAACTCGTCCAAGTGGACAGACCGAAGTGAACACGCGAAATTCGACACGTCTGACAGGCTTGTCAGGCCGGACCGAAGTGATTTCGAGCGCTCCGTAATCTATTACGTCGCCTCGGTTTTCGCACTACTTTTCCTTTAGCGTAGGCACATTTATTCAAATTTTCGGGAGTGGGGGTTGACCCAAGAACTCCTCAACGTCTCTACTTGGCGTATGAATACTTTTCACTGCTTTTCTGTTCTTCTCTATCCATGTTGATCCCCGTTTATTGGTATAAAGGATCACGCATGGTTATGTACATTTGTGTTTGTCTCTTTGACAGGAATTTATCCTTAAATTATTTTACATGCTGGGTTTAAGTTACGTGTGTTTTGTATAAACAATATTAATTGTGTATTGTGTTGTTGTCCAAATGACTGTTAAATTTTATTACTGTATTTCTAATGTGTGTGTTTTAATGCTTCTACTTTATTTTATTAATACTGAATGTGAACGTGAAATCCACTGGTATCCGAAATTCAAATTTTAAAATCCATTGTCTGCTATTCTCTGGCATGCTTCTAAATTATTAATTAGCTGATTTTTCAAATTGTCGAATACGTTACAACAAACTCCCTCGCCGTTGACTGAAGAGGAAGCAGCCTGTGAGCAGCATTTCAATGAAACTCATTCAAGAGCCGTTGCTACGGGGAACTACGTTGTGAGGTGACCTTTCAGAAGCGAAGAGCATCGCACCGCACTGGGAGGCTCTCGGAGAGCTTCTCTTCGTATGCTGCACCATATGGAAGCTCGCTTTTGTAAGGACTTTCAATTGCGTCACAAGTATTCGGAGTTCATGGAGGAATACCAGGCCCTCGGCCACATGAGGCTCGCCGTAGATCAATTGGACACTGCCATTCCAAGCAAAGGATACATCCTACCGCATCATGCCGTCCTCAAGAACCAGAGCTCCACCACTAAACTGAGAGTTTTCTTCAACGCCTCGCAAGCCAGCTCCGCTGGTATGTCGTTGAACGAAGCACTCCATGTCGGACCACGACTGCAACGCGACGTCAGTGAGATCGCCCTACGATAGAGGATGCATCGATAAGTCTTTTCGGCAGATATCACGAATGACATGTACGTCGATGAAGCGCTAACAGGAGCAGACACTCTGTAAGAGGCGAAGGATCGTCAGCAAGAACTAATAGGAATTCGGGAAGCTGGAGGTTTCCATCCACGGAAATGTACGTCAAATACTCCCGCGCTTCTCGAAGGCTTTCCAGAAGACCAAAAGGAACCACTTATCGATCTGCGCGATCGATCAGAAGCGGCGGTACCGATACTTGGACTATACTGCCAGCCTCAATCAGATGCGTATAAGTTCCGAGTACAACTACTGACCGAATCAGCACCGCTCACCAAACGGAAAATTCTGTCGGACACGTCGAAGCTATACGATCCACTTGGTTGGCTAGGACCAGTGATCATCACAGCTAAAATTCGACTCCAGACGCTCTGGATTGAAGGAGTCGACTGGGATTCGCCACTTTCTCAAGCATCTACCGAAGTGTAGGAGAACTACAGACACCAGCTTCCTCTTTTGGAGGAAATTTCCATCACGAGGTGGACGGGACACGGATCAACGGCTCGTGAATGGGAACTCCACGGATTTGCAGACGCATCCGAACGCGCGTATGCAGCTGTAGTCTATCTACGCATCGTGCATTACTCCGGTTATGTTCAAGTCACCGTGCTCACGGCAAAAACAAAAGTGGCTCCAGTGAAACGCATATCCCTTCCGCGACTTGAACTGAACGGCGTCGTATTGCTCGCGCGGTTGATTCATAGTGTCCGCGAAACCACAGTGACCCCTACGGTGTCGGTACACCTATGGACAGACTCCACGGTGGTTCTCGCGTGGCTGAAAGCCCACTCATCGCGGTGGAAGACCTATGTCGCGAATCGCGTCAGTGAGGTGCAAACAACGGTGCCGGAAGCTATCTGGCATCACGTGCCATCACAAGACAATCCGGTCGATTGCGCGTCACGAGCGCTCTTGCCGTCTGAACTAAGAACCCATCGTCTATGGTGGTCCGGACCCCATTGGCTACGCGAATCACCAACGCAATGGCCATCTGTAGCGTCACTGGTGCCACCAAGCACGGATTTGGAAGCCAAAATCATGGCAACGCATGCCACGAATCAGGTAATCTTTTCAATTTGGGAACTGTTGGAACGCTATTCGACACTGATAAAGTTACTCAGGATCACCGCCTGCTGCATGCGTTTTATCTACAATGCGCAGAGAGCCGCTGCACAACGGCTAACGAGTCATCTGACTCCGGCAGAACTACTCCAGGCTAGAAATTACTGGATCACTACTGTACAAAAGGCATATTTCTATGCCGAGTACATGGCTCTGAAAGTAAAGCAGCTTGATAAGTCTGAAGCCACGCCTCGAGGACAACGGCCTTCTGCGGGTCGGAGGTCGTTTGAAACATGCGATTCTACCATACGACGAAAAATATCCTATTTTCCTGCCAAAAGAGTCGCATCTCACGACACTCGTCATTGCACATGCACATACGGCTACTCTGCATGGAAGGACACAACTAACTCTGAGTTACCTGAGACGCACCTACTGTATTCCAGGCGGTCGCACAAAAGTGCAGAACTTCATACGCCGCTGCCGCGCATGCCTACCACATCGGTGGAAAGTCAACGTGCCGCACATGGGTGACCTTCGGAGTCAACGAGTGACACCAGCTCGTCCCTTTCTGCACCCTGGCGTGGATTATGCTGGGCCGATAAGCGTCAAGACGACGAAGGGGCGCGGGTACCGAACATACAAAGGCTACATCGCACTCTTTGTCTGCATGGCAACGCGCGCCGTACACATCGAAGCAGTTACTGATTACACGGCCGCAGCGTTCATAGAGGCGTACAAACGGGTCACGGCTCGCAGAGGGATCTGCTCCACCCTCTGGAGTGATCAAGGAACCAACTTCGTGGGAGCTGACTGAGAGCTGCGCGAACTCTTTCAAGCGTCATCACCCCAGCGACAGGACATCGCTGAGTTACTTGCAAATGATGGTACAGACTGGAAATTCATCGGCCCAGCCTCCCCGCACTTCGGAGGGCTGTGGGAAGCCGGAGTACGCTCCGTGAAGCATCATCTCAGGAGAGTGATCGGCGATCAAGCCCTGACTTACGAAGAAATAGCTACACTACTGGCAGAAATCGCAGCATGCTTGAACTCTCGCTCAATCCAGGCTCTGACAGAATATCCGATGGACCTGGAACCATTAACACCGGAACACTTCCTCGTAGGCTCAGCTATGAGAGTCATCCCGGAACCGAGCCTGCTAGAACTGAAGCCTGGCAGACTCGACTGCTGGCAAAAGCTACGCCAGATGACGGAGCACTTCTGGAGTCGTTGGTCCGCGGAGTACTTAAAGACGCTCTAGAGAAGAAACAAATGGCGCGTCACAAAAAAGCAGGTCAACCTTGGCGACCTTGCACTCATCACGGACGAACGCCTACCACCTGCAAAATGGGCGCTTGCCCGAGTAATCGATGTACACCCAGGCTCTGATGGCGAGATTAGGGTAGTAACGCTCCAAACTCAAGGGTCGACCATGAAACGCCCGGTCGCCAAACTCTGCCTTCTACCCAGGCACAACGACGACGACACAGCAACTCCCTAGCCGCCAAGCTATTATGGCGGGCGGGACGACTCAATGTACTGGACGACGAAGACACTTCATCAACCTGCTTAGATGAGGCGGGCGGAATGAACAGAGATCATCAATAACTAATACTGCCTCCCTTCATTCTGTTCCTATAGACCGAATCCATTTCAAATCGGGCAGGCTGGAAATCGTGATGTCACGGAATTTTTTCAAATTGAAATATGTTGTTGTTTGATGAAAAAAAAGCGACCCGTATTTTTTTGTTTTGGAAAAAAAAATCTTGCTACGAAGTTACGGCTATTTGAACATTTAATCGTGCGCTACCGAAGTTCTTGAAAAAGGAACACTTTTTTTCTTAATAACGCTATATCTTTGGAACGGATCATCACAGATACTTCATATTGGTCTCATTTTGTAGGGTTTTTTTGCACTCTTTTGGAGATCGAAGAAAAATTTGAAGATTTTTGAAAATTGACGGAATGACGTTCATTTTTCGAAAATTAGGGAAACCCGATTTTCTCGAAAAGTGATTTTTTTATTTTCTCAAAAATTTCACACAATATGTGGGGTAATATGACGGATATATCCTATGAGTTTCATCGATGCTTAAGAGCATGCTACACTCATTTTTGACTCTTCTTACCGACCTCACCGGGTTTTCACTGATAGCAAAGCCTACGCGTCGCGAGCGCGGAAAAGGAACCAAGAGTGCAATTCTAAATGGAATTCCGAAGATTGTGACGGGGAAACTCCGGCGTCCCGCTACTCCGGATCAGCCACGGGACGGAACCCAACGCCCAATTAATACACAAATCACTTATTCCAACAAAGCTCGGGTTTGGGCGCCAGCTGGGTAGTTAGCCCAACAATAAACGAATGGCCAGCCAATAATCAGTTAATAGCAAGGTCAGGTTGCACCGGCAAGCATCAACCTGCGGAGAGTGGCGTGGGTGGGGGTTGCAGCGTAGAGGGGAAGAAGGGAGGAGGGGAACAGTGCGAACAGGCAGAAATCAAGCAAGAAAGAAGCGTAGTTAGGGTAAACAATAATCAGAATTAATTTATTTCCGCCCCACTCTGGGTACGGAGGTCCCTCAACGGTAAATGGGATTGGTTAGACCAAGTAACAAAAGATAAATTTCCCAACTAACGAATAATAACAAAGGCCCGCGTAGGGCTGACTCGAAAACAATTCAAGGTCTTAATTCTAGAAAATAAATGATAGGAGAGCTGATTATAGGGAGACTAGGCCCGCGTAGGGGCTAAGGCGGAAGGCCATGAGCTTGAGTGCGGTTTTTAGAACGCCCGTCGAGCCTGTACCGATTCTCGATAAAGTAATCCGCGACGTTACTAAGTTACCGGGGATAATTCCTCCAGCAGGCTCGCCGAAGAGTGAGCCACACAGCAAAATGAAACGGTACAGCTTCGACACGAGGTCTAGCTTAATTTCTAAGATTCGACGTGAGGTCCTGACCCCACTCGAAGCTATCCCTAACCTTACGCAGGGTAAATTCCCTAGAACAAGTGACTCGCGATGATAATTAATTATAATTAGACAGTGACTAGGCCTCTAGGAGGCCGGAATTAAAGAAAAGCTAACCAACTACGCATTCATACAAGGCTCTCGCCCCGCAACGTCGCCCACGAGGCGTGCCGTGACGATTTCAGATTCAATACGTTCCCGCTCGGACAAAGTTAACAGTTCAAGACACAAGATTCTCTGTTTTATTGACTCTAATTATGACTCTGTAGAAGACGCTGGCTACGGCCGACCACTCAGGGTCCGTCGAGAGACAACCAGGGCAATTTTCTAGACACGAGGCCGTTACATTCAAAAAGTCAAGATGGCCACTGGTTGATTCAGGCACGAGGTAAATGCTTGGACTCACCGACGATTGTTTTCTCAGCCGGGATCTCGTCCTTCGGTCTGGATCTCCTCCCACACAGAGTTTAAGTTGTTAATTAGTGGCTCGACACTGAATTCCCCAACGGGTAAAAGACCAGGACAGTTCAGTTCAGTTCGTTTACAGAAAAAAGGATCAGAGCAACAGGGCAACGCAAACACACTCTCTAAGCACCTCTACTAGGCCAGGACCTAATCGCAAGTGCCAGACAGCGTGTCGCCGGCTCCCTCGTTACCCCACTCCTAGGGCTATCGATTCGCAATCGACCCAGGATCTGCGTCCTGCTATTGGTTACGCAACCTGTGCCTAACTTAATGTCAAAGGGCTGACGCAGTCGTCTCGATCCTCGCCACGTTCAGCGTTATCGTCGTCTTGTCCCGCAGGGGTTCTCGATCCAGGGCTCTGGTTTCCTTGCCGGCTCGTCCCGTACGCAGGCTCTTCAGGCGCGGGAATCTCATCCGCCGACCACTCGTCCCTCGCTGACTGCTATTGCTCGGGCGACGATGTTTATGCCCAGGAGGCTATTGCCCCGCTGATCGTTTGTGAACCCCTG
>JAFFZH010013732.1:0-11000 GCA_018420115.1 Euura saliciscinereae | reverse complement strand
GAAGTCATTTGAAGTCAGTGAGTCATTAAAGTCAGTTGGAAGTCAATTGACTTCATGAAGTCTTGAAATCCCGTCTGAAGTCGATTATTATCATTTATTGCAATTGTTATTATTATTAATATTATTATTATTATTATTAGAGACTTCCGGTTCGGTAACGGTGTAAGACAGTTGTGCCGAAAGCAAGTGAAGGTGAAATTGAAATAAAAACAGAAGTACAAAAGAGTGAAGTGGAGGGAGTGGAATAAGAGGGTAGGAGAAGCGGACGACAACGCCCGGCGATAAAGAAGTGAGTAAGAGTGCCCAGAAATCGAGAATAGAGACAGTTGAAGTAAGTGAGGTTAGAAGAAAGGGCGGGAAGAAGCGGTCTAACCGGGGCAGGAGGCATAGATAATGAGCAGTGAAGAGAGCCAGCAACCCAAAAACCCGTACGGAGAAGTGATACCGGCAGAAGGTAGGGAAGGACCGGAGCAGAGGGAGCTACCTGAAACGCCGGTTTCAAGTAGGCACATACCGACGGAAGATAAGGAGAAGGGTAAAGTAGGGAGACCGTCTAACGCGAAAAGGTGGGAAGGACTGAAAGAGAGGTCAAACAGCTGGGGAGGAGCAGACAAGGATATAAGGGAGTTCTTGAGGAAAAGGAGCAAGGATAAGGAGGAGGACCAGAGCAGGGAAGGAAAAAGGAAAGTAAGGGACAGCCCGGGGGAAGGACCGCAGAAAGCAAGTAAGATTGCGTTTATTTGCCAAGAAAAGGAATCCCTTTTCTTCAGGAAAAGCACGGCGACACCAAGAACACCACCGGAGAGGACGGAAGAAGGGATGCCGAACACGGAAGGAGGGGGAGCAGGAGAGGAGGAGGAAGGAGACAATGGGATGGCGGCAAGATTCGAAAAGATGTTAGAGATGATAATGAAAAGGCAGGATGAAACAACGGCCACCCTGAAGAAAATGACAGAAGAGGCGAACGAAACGAAGGAGAAGGACAGGATTGCGGCGGAAGAAGGACGGCTGGAGGTGAGGAAGGAGATAGCGGAGCTGGCCAAGAAGATAGAGAAGACAGGCGTATCTTGGATAAGAGAAAAAGCGGAAATGGAAGAGAGGATCAGAAAGCTGGAGAAAGAGAAAGAGGAATGGACCGAGAGAGAAAACAAGAAGAGGAGAGAATGGGAGAGTAACATGGAAGAAAAACTGGATACCAAGATCCAGAAACAGGGAGATAAAGATCGCGAGGAAGAAGTGAAAAGAAGAAGATGGGAAGAGAAAGTGGAGGAAAAAATAAAAAAGGGGGGCGGGAATCTAGAGGAGGGGAGGGTGAGAGGGATAGAAAGGAAGATCAGACAAATGGACACCGAGATAGAGAAACAAGAGAGACTAAAGAGGAAGAGGAACGTAGTGGTCAGAGGTCGCGAAATAGACGAGGCAACGAACAAGGCGGAAGTTGCTCTAAGAGCACTGAACTCAGCAGCAGGAGGAACGATTGAAGTAGAGGATACACAGGTGATAGCAGGAGAGAGAGGGGGAATGGTGATAGTGAAGATAAAGACGTGGGAAGAAAAAAGAAGGGTAATGAAAGGAAAGAAAAATCTGAGTCCAAGAAAGATCTTCATAGACGACGACTTGACAAAAAGGGAGAGAGACATACAAAGAATGATAAGGGAAAGAGCAAGGGAACTGGAGAAAGGGGGACACGTAACATCCACAGGCTACCAGAGAATGTGGATCGACGGAAAGAGACACGACTGGTGTGACCGGTCCGAAACAATAGGAGAAGACGTAGAAGCAGTAAGGCAGCCGAGCCAGGGGGAAGGGGCAGGGGAGCAGTAAAGATGCTTTTCTGGAACGTGGCAGGATGCAGAAACAAGGACGAAGATTTTTGGGAGTTCGTGGAAGAATTTGACGTAGTAGGACTAACGGAGACATGGATAGAGGGGAGAGAATGGGACAGCTGGGAGAGAAGACTGCCGAAGGGATGGACGTGGAAACACCAAGCGGCGACTAGAGAGGCGACGAGAGGGAGGGCTATGGGGGGAATACTAACGGGAGTAAGAGACGAACTGAAAGGGGAAGAAGGGGAAGAAGAAGAAAAAGAGGGAATACAGAAGAGGAACATAAGGGTAGGAAAAGAAAAATGGACGATAGTCACGCTGTACAACAAAGGGGGAAAGAAGGAGAAGCTCGAAGAATTAGCCAACCTGGTGGAAGAGGACGGGAGAGGCAAAAAGCTGATAATTGGGGGCGAGTTCAATGCAAGGACAGGCAACGGGGGAAGCAGAGGGGCGGAAGGAGAGGAAAGGGGGGAGGAAGGAGGGAGGGGGACGAGAGATAAAGAAATAAACGTAGAAGGGGAGGCACTACTGGAGGCGGCAGCGGGGAATGGATGGACGATACTGAACGGAAACATGAACGGGGACGAAGAGGGGGCCTATACCTACGTAAAAGGGGCACACAAGAGGGTGATCGACTACGTACTGGTGAACGAGGAGGCGTGGGAGGAAATTCAGGAATTCAGGGTGGTAGACAGGACAGAATCGGATCACCAACCGGTAACAATGAGAACAACAGGGGAAATAAGGACAAAAGCAACAGAGAAAAAAACAAAACAGACACAGCTGTGGGGAGAAAAAGAGAGAGCAGAGTACAAGAAAAGGATCGGGGAGGCAGAATGGGGGGTAGAAGGAGACTGGGAAGAACTGAGTAAAGTGATAAAAGGGGCAACAGTAACAGGAACAAGGAAGACAGAATGGAAAACAGGAAGAAATGCCTGGTGGGACAAAGAATGCAAGAAAGAGAAGAGGGAACTGAGGAAAATATGGGGGAGAGCAAGAAAAGGGAACTCAGAAGAGGGGTACGCGGAAGCAAGGAGAAAGAGAAAGGAATACAACGAGAAGTGCGAAAACAAGAGGAAGGAATGGAAGAGGGAGGAAGAACGGAAGCTGGAGGCGATAAGATCGGAGACGGAGGCGTGGGAGTACGTAAACAGGTACAGAAAAAACAGAATAGGGGTGAGCGAAAAGATTTCAGAAGAAGAATGGTTAGAGTTTTTCATAGAGAGCCTGGAGGGCAGAAGGGAGAGACCAGCAGATGGAGAAAACAGAGAAAGAAGAGAAGGGGTAGAAAGAAGTCAGATAACGAGAGCGGAAGTAGAAGAACAAATAAAGAAGCTAAAAGAGAAGAAAGCGCCAGGAGGAGACGAGATAAGAAACGAAGCCTGGATACACGGGGGAGGGAAAGTAGGGGATAAACTGTGGGAGGTAATAAAAAAGACATGGGAAGGGGGAGGATACCCGCAGGGGTGGAGGGACGGAGTGATCGTGCCAATATACAAGAGAGGGAACAGAGACGAAGCAAAGAATTACAGAGGGGTGACGCTCACGTGCACGGCGTACAAGGTATACACGTCATTAATAAACAAGAGAGTATTGAAGGAGATAGAGGAGAGAGGGAAGTTCGGAGAGACGCAAGCGGGATTCAGGAAGGGAAGAGGAACGATGGACAACATATACATCCTGAATCACGTGGTACAGACAAGGATAGCGAAGCCAAGGGGGAAAGTATTCCTGGTGTTCATAGATCTAAAGGCCGCATTCGATAAGCTGGATAGGGAGGTGATGTGGAAGGCGATGGAAGAGAGAGAGGTGAGCGAAGAACTTATTGAGAAAGTAAAAGAGATATATAAAGAAACTAGGTGCAGAGTAAGAACAGGGGACACGCTGTCAGAAGGGTTTTGGGTAGACAAAGGGGTGAGACAGGGTTGCCCACTCAGCCCGACGCTATTCAATATATATATAGCTGATCTGGAAGAAGTGATGAGGAGGGGACAGGACGGAGGAGTGGTAATTGGAAATAAGAAGATATGGACCCTGGGGTACGCGGACGACATAGTACTAATGGCGGAGACGCAGGAGGAGATGAAAGAGATGATAAAAAGGGGGGAGAGATATTTCAAAAAGAAAAAATTGATAGTGAACACGGAGAAAACAAAAGTGATGGTATGCAGTAAGGGGGGAGGAAGGAGGAAAGAGATAGAATGGAGGTGGGAGGGAAGGGAGCTAGAAGAAACAAAGACGATGGACTACCTGGGATACAGATTCAAGAGAAACGGAGGACAGGAAGAACACGTGAAAGAAAGAGTAAGAAAGGCGAACCTGGCAATGGGGAAAATATGGAGTATCGGAGAAAGGAACTTCGCAGGAGACATCAGATGGAGACTGAAACTCTTCGACACAGTCATAAAGAGCATCATGCTATACGGGGTGGAGGTATGGGGATGGAAAGAGAGGGAAGAAACGGAAAGGACCCAAGAGAAATATCTAAAATGGATAATGGGACTAGAGAGAACAACACCAGGATACGTAGTGAGAGAGGAGCTAAAACGCGAGAAAATAAGCGTGACTACAGGAAGCAGAGCAATCGGATTCGAAGAAAAGATAGACAGGGACCAAACGAAGATGCTGCTGAGGGAATGCCGGAAGGAGACGAGAAGGGACGAGACGAAGGGGGAAAGAACAAAGTGGATGGAGGAGAGAGAGGGTTACCTAAACAGAAGCGGAATCAGCTCGGCGTGGGTAGAGATAGAAAGGATGAATGGAGGGACAACAAGAGTACAAATAGAAAAAAGGGACAGGGAAATACAAGAACAAGAAAGGAGAACAAAAATCCAAGAATCAAGAAGTACTCCAAGATACAAGTCAGTGATGACGGAAGAGATGATACCGGAGTACATAAGAAATAACAAGGGAAAGAAGGACAGAGGTATAAGGACGGTAGCGAGGCTAAGATGTGGAAATGAAGAAAGAAGAAACAAATACTGGCTGGGAGAAGAAGAAAGAAAATGCAGGATCTGCAAAGGAGAAGAGGAATCAATGGAACATCTGACCGAAAATTGCACGGAAAGCCTGAGATGGAACGAGGGTGTTGAAAGCCTGCTGAGTGAGAACGGCAGAGGGGTGGAATGGGGTAGGAGGTTAGAGAGAGAAAGGCGCGAGGCGAGGCAGAGACACGAGGCGGCACAGGGGCAAGGGGAGGGCGGGCTGCCAGCGTGAGCCGCGGGGTCGACCCCTCACGGGGCAGTTCGGACGGGCAGCAGGGGAGTGGGAAAGGGGACAGAGCGGCAGATGATGGAGTTAGCCAGAGGAAGAAAGAAGGAAGAAAGAAGGAAGAAAGAAGGACCAAAGCAAGAAAAGAGTAGGAGCGAAGCAGAAAACGAGAACAGAAAATAGAGAATGTAAATAATTATTTGGAATAAGGAAAACAAAGGAAGCATGGAAAGGAATACGCTAGATAGAAAATGTAAAAAGAAAATGTAAAAATGTAAATATAAGTGAATAATAAATAAATAGAGTAAGAAATGAAGTATGGAATGAGGCATGGAATGAAGTAAATATAATTATTTAGTTAATAAATTAGAAATAGGATTAAGGAGAAATGTAAAATGGAAGGAGAGACGGGCTGACGCCGAAAGGCAAGCCTAGAGAAATAAATATTACTACTATTATTATTATTATTATTTTGAAATAAAATTGAAAATCCGATTTTCACAAAATTTTCAAGATAAATAATAACAATAATAATAAATGTCGTATACGACTCTACACCTCTACCTTGTCTAATTTTTGTATGATGAAAATTGCAAATTTCTCTAAAGATCCGAAATTTTGATTATCCGGTGCGTTTCACAGGATTTCAGAGTGTTGGTAGAAAAACAAAAAACAAAAAAAAAGGGGCGCATATACGTTTTCATTTCCATTTACAAATTTTACCACTTTCGAGTAAATTATTTTCAATGATAATAATAATTATTTATAATAATAATCATGAATAATAATAGTTATAATAATGAATGATTATTATTATCATTATTATCATCATCATCATTATTATTATTATTATTGTTATAATTATTGTTATAAGGACTTCCGGTTGGGATCGCGAACGAGTAACAAGCGCAGTGACATGCAGATAGTTTACAACTCCAAAAACGCGTAATAGGAACCGAAGGTGACCCAAACAGTGAGGAGGTGAAGTGCGAATCCTGGGCAGCAGTCAGGCCAAAGAAAAGTGCAAGAAGAAAGTAAGGCAAAAGGCTAGAGACAGGTGGAAAGTGAAAGAATCCAAGCACGTGGGCAAACAGAGAGCTGCGCAGGCGCGAGACAGGTAGGAAGGGCCAGTGAGAGGTGCGTGACGGGCAGGTAGCGGTAGGACTACGTAAGGCAAGCGACGAGCTAGGAAAGGGGAGCGGAGCGGAGAATGGGTGATAGAGGAGCCGATACCGACGGGGCGCACAGCAAGCCTGGCCCGGGAAGCGTGAGAGGGCAGCAAGAGCCGAGCCAGTCAGTAGCGACGACCGTGGCAAGGCTCGAGAGCACGGACGAGTCGCTAATCGCCAGCTTAGACAAAAGGAGGGGACAACCGCTGAAGGCAGAAAGACTCAAAAAGCTGGCGGGAAGCCAATACGGCTCAATGGACAGACTGCTGAGCAAAAGAAAGAGAAAGGACGAGGGAGGAGCAAACACCACAGATGAGGAGGACGACGAGTCGGAGGCACAATGGAAACAGGCGAAGGATACAACCCCAGGAGAAGATGCCATGGCAAGGATCATGGGGAAACTGATGGAGGATTTTCGGAAAAAAGTAGCGGAAGACACCATAAAGGCCATAAAGGATGAAGGGGAAAAAGGGAGGAAAGAAGTCAAAGAACTGGAACGGAAAGTGGAAAAGATATCCAGCGCGGTGGAGACAGGACAAGCGGAATGGAACAAAGAGAGGAAGAGAATACAGGATAGGATCTCGCAAATGGAGAAAAAAGAGCAGGAAGACTCTAGAGAAATGAGAGGGATGAAAGAGGAGATCGGAGCGCTGAAACAACAACTGGAGGAACTCAGGAGGAACGTCCAAACTGCAGTGGAAGGTGGAGCAAGCAACGTACTGGCAGACGAAACGATAGGGGAGAAAGTCAAAGAAATAATCCAGGGAGAGCTTAAGGACAACCTGGGAGGCCACGTAGGCGCGGCTCTAGGGGACTGGGAAGAGAAAACCAGAGAAGATACAGAGGACCTGTACCAGAGACTATACGAGATGGAAAGAGATAGGGAAGAAGAGGACAGGAGAGCAAGGAAAAACAACGTTATAATAAGAGGGGAGGAGCTAGGAGAGGGAACGGGGAGAATTGAAAAGGCCAGAACCATACTGAGAGATGCGGCAAAAGGGGTGGTGGACATAGAGGAAATAAGGGACTTCCCGGGACCCAGGGGAGGAATGGTATGGGCAAGGATAAGGACTTGGGAAGGCAAGAGGAAGATAATGATCGGGAAAAAAGACCTGAAAGGCAGGAAAGCATTCATAGACAACGACCTAACGAAGAGAGACAGAGAGATACAAAAAAAGATCGGGGAGAGAGCAAAGGAGGAAAAAGCTAAAGGACACAGAGTAAAGATCGGACATAAAAAGCTACTGGTAGATGACAAAGAATACGTATGGAACCACCGAAGCTCCCACCTCAGAGAGAACGAGGAGAGAAGGGACAGGAGGGAAGAAACACGGATGGAAGTAGGAAACCAACAATGAAGACCAAGAAGAGGGGGGTACAAATGCACAAGGGGGGGCGGAAAAATAGGATTCTGGAATGTGGCGGGACTAAAGAACAAAGACGAGCAATTCTTTGAAGAAATAGGAAGCTGGGACATGGCAGGTTTGGTAGAAACATGGGTCGAGGAAAAAGACTGGAGAAAAATCAAAACGGGGCTGCCAAAAAGTCACAACTGGAGAATACAGCCAGCGACCAAAAGGAACAGAAAGGGAAGAGCCATAGGAGGGATAATAACGGGTGTCAGGAAGGGAATCAAAGAGGTGGCGGTGGACATGGGAGAGGAGGGAATAGTGGAAAGTAAACTGAACATCAACGGAGAAAAGTGGAGAATCATAACGGTATATGTAAGCAAGGACATAGAAAGCAAAATGGCAAGCATCAAGGAAAGATTAGAGCTAGGAGAGGAAGGAGAATGTATACTAATAGGCGGGGACTTCAACGCGAGAACGGCAGGGAAAGGAGGGATGTTCGCGCAGGAAGGGGAGAAAGGAACGGAAGAGAGGAGGTCCAAGGACCATCAGATCAACAAGGAAGGGAAGATTCTGATAAAGACGCTGGAGGAGGAAGGTCTGATAATAATGAATGGGAATAAAGAAGGGGACACAGCCGGAGAACTGACATTCCTAGGGAAGATGGGAATGTCGGTAATCGACTACTGCATCGGGAATATGGAAGCCTGGGACAGGGTTAACCGACTAGAAGTCAAGGACAGGGTGGAATCAGACCACCTACCCTTGGTAGTAACAAGCGCCAGCCTCGAGTGGAACACCGGAGACAGAGAGGAGACGATAACCAGCAGAAGAATGGATTGGTCAGAGGAAGGGAGGGCCGAATACCAAACGAGGATAGAAGAGATCACCCTCACGGCAAGGGGAGCGGATGAGATGGTCGAAGAACTAGAACAAGCGGTTAAAGCAGCAGTGAAATGGAGGACGGCGGGAAGGAACGACAGACCGCCCAGGAACAAATGGTGGGACGAGGAATGTAGACAGGAAAAAAGCAAAGTGAGGAAAGCACTAAGGGACCTAAGAAAGAGGGGACAGGACGAGGACGTGGTGAAGCGATACAGCGAACAGAAGAGGCATTACAAAGAGCTTTGCAAAGGGAAAAAGGAGGAAGAAAGGACGAGGTTCCTAGAAGAAGCGATGAACGCCAAAACAGAAGCAGAGGTATGGCGAATCGTCAACAAGGACAGACAGAAAAGGACAGGCATATCGGAAGAAATAAGCATGGAGGAGTGGGAAAAGCATTTCATGGACCTACTTGAAGGGGAAAAGATAAGAAGAAGGGCGGAAGAAGCAGCGCAAGAGGGAGGGGGGCCCAGAAACGAAGAAGGGGTAATATCGGGGGAAGAAATAAGCAGGGGAATCGGGAGAGCAAAGATGAGGAAAGCAGCCGGAGCGGACGGGATACCGAACGAAGCGTGGAAACTGGGGGGAGACAGAATACTAAGGAAAGTGGGAGAGCTCTTCAGGGGGATCTGGGAGGGAGGGGGTTTCCCGGAGAAATGGAGGGAAGGCATTATAGCTCCAATCTACAAAAAGGGGGACATGGACAAAACTGGGAATTACAGAGGGATAACGATACTGCCATCGCTGTATAGGATCTACGCCTCGATACTGGCAGGGAAACTGGAAAAAGAAGCAGAAGAAAGGGGATGTGTTCCGGAGAACCAGACGGGCTTCAGGAGGAAAAGAGGAACCATCGAAAACATATACGTGCTGAACCATGTGGTGGGGAGGGAGCTCAAGAAGAAAGGAGGGAAAATCGTGGCAATGTTCGTGGACCTGAAGGCAGCCTTCGACACAGTGGACAGGCAGAAGCTCTGGGAAGCGCTGGAAAGACACGGCATAGACGAGAGACTAAGAGAAAGGATACAGGAGATTTACCGGGAAACCAAGAGCAAAGTAAGAATAGGACAGCGACTGGGAGAGGAGTTCTGGACCAGCAAGGGCGTGAGACAGGGGTGCCCTCTAAGCCCCGGACTGTTTAATCTATACACGGCGGATCTGGAAAGGACGCTGGAGAGAGGGCAGGAAGGTGGAGTTGTGGCCGGAGGCAAGAAGATATGGTCGCTCGCGTACGCGGACGACATGGTTTTGCTGGCGAAGGACGAAAAAGGAATGCAAGAAATGATAGGGAGACTGGAGAGATACCTAAGTAAAAAAGGGCTAGAGCTAAACGTCGACAAGACAAAAATCATGAGATTCCAAAGGGGAGGAGGAAAAGCGAAGGCAGCTAGATGGGTATGGAAAGGGCAAGAAATGGAAGAAGTAAAATTCTTCAAGTATCTGGGCTTCACGTTCCAAAGAAACGGGGGGATGGATGCCCACCTGAAAGAGATGACTAGAAGGGCAGCGGTCGCGATGAGACAGGTATGGGGCATAGGGAAAAGGAAATTCGGCGGCGATTGGATCCGAAGGATAAAGCTCTTCGACGCGCTGGTATCCAGCATCATGCTATATGGGGCCGAAATCTGGGGCTGGAAGGAAAGAGAGCAGGTGGAAAGGCTACACGAACGATACCTAAGATGGACACTAGGACTGAGCATCAACACCCCAGGCTACATGGTGAGAGAGGAATGCAAGAGGGACCTGATAAGAACCAAAGCCGGAAGACGGGCGCTGAAGTTCGAGGAAAAACTTGAAAACGGGGAAGGAAGCGAACTAGCTAGGAGATGCTGGGCAGAGATAAAGCGAGGTGAGGAAAGGAAGAGATCGTCCGGGGAGGAAGACAGGCGGAAGTTCTTTGAACTAAGAGGGATCTCGGTCGAAGAGGCCCAGCGAAGACGAGGAAACGGGGAGAACATAGCCGGGGAGCTGGAGAACAGAGACAGAGAGGTGCAGCTACAGGAAAGAGACGGTAGAATCTGCGACTCGAGATACAACGGAATATACCGGGAAATACGAACGATGGGGCTCCCAAGATACCTGAGGTGCAAAGGTAAAGAAAACAAAATCAGCACGATCGCCAGATTCAGATTGGGAAACGAAATGAAGGGGGGAAGATACTGGGAGACGGAAGAGAACAGACTATGTAGAGTATGCGGATGGGAAAGCGAAACTTGGGAGCACGTGCTGGACAGATGCGCAGATGGGGGAAGAGGAAGGGGCAGAGAGAGAGCAATAGAAATACTGAAGGAGGACGGGTCGGGCGAAGGAAGGATGAGAGAGATTCTGGAACACAGAACGAGAAACAGAGAGCAGAAAGGGGAGCAGGTCGAATAGACAACCGGGGCATGGGGGACGGAAGCGGAATGTGAACAAATAAAGAAGACTGTCATTAGGATAATATAGATGTAAGAATAAACCCAAGATGAACGTATGGAATGAAGTAGATGAAGTATAAAATGAGGTAAATAAACAAAGTGATCGATATCTCGATCGATAATCGGCTGCGATACGGTGGCGCTCTT
>JAFFZH010013693.1:0-20468 GCA_018420115.1 Euura saliciscinereae | reverse complement strand
CCCGAAGCTTGTTTAGAAGAAGCTCATGCCGCACCGAGTCAAACGCCTTAGAAAAATCGAAGAGCACAAGCACAGTAATCAAACGATTGTCCATGGCCAGCCTAATGTCATCAGTAAGTCTCAGGAGGGCAGTTTGGGTGCTATAACCCACACGAAAGCCGGACTGAAAATTATCAAGAACGCCTTTTTCCTCAAGGTAGTCAGTAAGCTGGCGATGGACAATGCGCTCGAGGATTTTCGAAACTGAGCAAAGTAAGGAGATAGGCCGGAAGTCGCTGACCACGGAGGGACGCTTAACCTTGAGAACCGGTTGAATCAAAGCCGTTTTCCAGCCCGACGGAAAGACCGAGAGAGCGAGCGAAGAATTGAACAAGTCAAGCAGCACAGGAAAAATGACTGGCATGGCTAGCCGCAACACGCTCAACGGAATCTGGTCCACCCCCTGAGCCTCAGAATTGGAGACATAGAGGAATTTAAGCAGACAATCAAGGTTGATATCGGCAAAGTAGAACAAATTGGAATCGAATACAGCAGGAGGCTTAAAAGGGTCAAGAGTAACACGTGGTTGGGAGTTATTAGTAGTTGCGCAAAGAAGTCACTGAATATGTCAGGCGTGAGGGCGACCGGAATGACGCTAGACCGAGCCTTAGTTAAACCAAGGCGACGAAACTCGCGCCAGATGGAGCCGCTATCCCGCAGCGACGCAAAGCTAACCTCGAAATACTTGGCTTTTGCGGACCGAATTAAAACCTGCACCCGGTTACGAAGACATTTATAATCAGCATACAGTTTATCACACCCGATTTTCCGAAAGGCCCTGAAGCTGCGGTTCCTCGAACGCATAAGTTCCCTGAGGTCGGAGTCCAACCATGGCGCAGGGGGACGAGAAATTGACCTGGATTGGACCGGCGCAAGAGAGTTTAGGACAGCAAGAATATGGGAGTTGAAAAGACAAAGCTTGTCCTCAACAGTAGCCGACTCTGAAAACAGTGGAGCCCAGTCAAGTAGAGAGAGGGCACGAGAGAAGGTATCAGGATCGATGGACTTCAAATCACGGAAAGAAATGAGATTGGAGGGAGGACGAGGAACCCTGAGCCTATGAATGATCGAAATACGTTCGTGTCCAGAAAGAAAGGGGACGCCAGACTGGTCGCTAGAAACTAATTTATCGGGATCATCAACAAAACAAAGGTCAAGCCAAGGGTGCGAATTCGAAGTGTGATGAGTCGGGTGAAAAGGAACAATGAAGATGCTGTTGCATTCCGCAAAGTCGAAGATGTGTCGGGCGTCAGCAGAAGTCGAACAAAGGTCCGAATTGAAGTCGCCCATTATAATAAAGTTACTGTAAGATGCAGCATGCATCATAAACACATCCTCGAATTCGCATAAGTGGCCTATTTTGGGAGGGCGGTAGACAACAGCAAAAAGAACTTCAGGAGCATTTAGAATAGATAATTCAAGAATAAGATACTCAGGCTTAGCACAATACAGATTATTGGAAGATGCGACAGTACGCACTTGAATGCTAGAATGAAAAAATGCAGCAACTCCACCACCACCCTTGCCCAGTCTATCACAGCGAAACAGAACGAAATCCTTGAGGGCAACTGTGGCATCAGAGACATTGTCTTTAAGAAAGGTTTCAGATAGGGCAATGACGTGGTGAGAGGAGGAAGCAACGTAGAGCCGAAACTCATCCAGGTGAGCAACAAGAGATTGTACATTAGCATGACAGATAGATAGGTGGTCGAAGCGGTCCAACGAAGCAGCAGGAGACGGAGACGGCGCAGCAAGAACAAGGTCCCTCGAGGGCGGCGGCAAGGAGGAGGTACGTGAGGCCGGTACTACTCCATCCGGTCAGGCCGATCCAGTAGGGAGATCATCAACACTCGTAATTCGTAGAGGAGTCGAGCCCTCCTCTTTTTGAGAAATGAGATTGAGAAAATTATTCTGAAATTGAAGGATCAAGCTGACTTCAAACAATCAATTCGAACCATTTCATCCCAACCATATCTAAGATGTAGAGTAGATGTAGAGATAATCCCCAGATAACCAGACTAGGCCGAGCAAGAGTTGTCATCCTTGTAGGCATTGATGTTGCCCTTATGCTGCTGCTACAGCCAGCATCAATATAATTGGCATGCTTTGCTGGCGTAAGCGCTACAAAGCAGCATAAACCTGCATCCTAGCGGCATGAATGCTCGCCCATTGCCGATATTTTGTCGTGAATTGCCATCATATTGCATTGGATTTGAAGTTACACCTTGGCGGTCAAATGACACGTTCAAATGATCGTGCTAGCAATATGCCAGCAAATTGCCATCAAATTGTTATCTGGGTCTTCTACTAAATATAAATACCCTAAAAATGTGTCATTCAAAACTTGAGTTATTTTCCCTCGCCTACCTATATCGTTTCCTCTTTAAAAATACCATATCTAACTTTTCTATGTTGTGAAATGTACTTATATCTGTCATATTACTTTGCCCTATCGCCTATACCTAGTCTACAGTACACGAATAAATTGAACCTAAGCCTGCGCACGATAAGCAATAAGGGAAGACTTCGATATCAAGTTTTGCAAATCGCTATTAGAGGTCGAATAAAGAAATCCTTCCAGTAATGGTTGAGTAATCAGTATAGACTGTGTGAAAAAAATCTCAGCCTCCTGCAATGAAAGTGCAAGCGCAAGGAACCTAGTGAAGAAGATTTTGGCCACCGCTGCCAAAAATTCTTTGCCTCTTCACTTGCATCGCAAGAGGCGACATTTTTTTTCCCCACAACTCATACTACTATTATTTGAAAACTACTGAAAGGCTACTTCTATACACCTCTTCTTAATATTGTGAAAATTAACAAACCTACTCATGCCTGAAATTTCACCAAAGTCTACACTTAATTGGATCAATGAACAACCATAATGTAATGAAACTTTCGTACCCCATCTTCGTCACTTTCATCAGGCCTTACATCATTGTCATTCACGTCAGCATATTCTTCGTTTTGCTTGACCTAAAATTAAACATAAAGAAAAATGTTTTATAGCAGTCAATGGATGGAAATTAACTAAAAGTGATTTGTTTTTATTGTGAAGCTGAGCGATTCAACATTCGAAATGAAATTCTCTGAAAATTTCAGGTTTTTCGATCTGAATACTGCATATTTTTCCAGGATAAAAGATCAATATATATACAGACATTTCCTACGTTTTCAAGTTTTGCGGAATTGATGACATGCAAATAAGTAAGTTTTTTGGCAGCAATACTACGAGAAGCTGTTTTCTCTCTCAGAAATTTATCTTCGCAGTAATCACTTCTATGGACCTGTCTAGAAAACCCCCTCCAAAAATTGTATTATTACTTGATTGGGAACTGATTTAGGATACCTTTTTGGTTTTGACAACGGTTTCGGACTTCCTTTTTTGAGATAAGAAAGCCTGTACGATCTCACGGCCTCTTTCTTTAGAAGCTTTCTCCTGCGTTGCCTTTGAAGTCTGTAATACAGGAATAAAATATATACCATTCTTTCAAAGCTCTTTTACATAGGACTAATACAATATGGGTACGTACTTTTCTCTTGTGTTTCGCAGTTGTTAGAGCAGCTTCCACCGTATTCTCGTCCCTGGACTCAAGAGACTTTCTGTCAATCGCTGATTGATTCAGTTTTGGTACGGTGACGCGCTTTGCTTTAACTGCTGCTTCCAACTTTTCCAGGGTATCTGCGGAAACCAAACAAAATATATAATACATATAACCTGTTATTAAGCGATGTTGAAATTTTGTCAAACTTAATCATTGTCGAACTTAATCATTGTCAAATAGATAGATTTTTTCCGTTTTTTACTTTTTCTGTTCGAGCTGGGCTAGCCCATACGCTTGAATGAATAAATATTCCCTTGCTCGGTGCAATGATCAGGTAAATCAAAGTTTCCTGTTAATATTCTTGATATTGAGTCGATCGGGTCGATAAGGGTGAAGCCTTATGTGTTTGCTATCCTACAAAATTCCTGAATGGAGGTATATCTCCCTCACCGCAGGACCTAACCTCTCACTTTCGAATTCGCTGATTTTTCACCATTATATGTAACAAATTCAGTAAAACGTTAACGTGGAGAAATTAAATTTTTAAAAAATACGTGCCTTCTGCAAGAACACGTAGCCAATGTAGCATTCTTGCTACACTACTGCCTAAGGCTGATTTTTATACTTACGGAATACCTAAAAAAGATTCTTGGTGGTAAAATTATATTCCTCTCACCTGCTAATTTGATGACTTGGCACTTTTCTTTCCTCCCATCATTATACTTGAAAACGAAAACTTCCTTCGAAGTATGACCTCTGGCCTTCGCAGCATCGTACTGTTCTTTAAAATTTATTATGTTCGCCACTGGTACATACACGTACTTTTTGGTAAACGGTACGAATACATAAGCGAACTTCATCTCGATACCGTGCACAAACTGTTTTCTTGGCGTTTAATATTCTTTTTTCAAGATACACTGCACCTCGCACTGCACGTTGTTTTACGCCAAACACAACGCTCTCGACACACGAGCCACGAGGCACGAGGTATGAGTACTGCGTTGGGTAGGCTGCCGTCCCAACGTGGTAAAGGCTGAAACACAGACTTTTCGGTGTTCGGCGTCGGTATCACCTACACACTGACACGCGTACGTCATTGGCGGGGCTTTTCTGGGGGGTGGGGGTCGACCAATCACGTACGCGTGTGAGTGTGTAGGTGATACCGAACGCCGACACCGAAAAGTCTGTGTTTCAGCCTTAATGCCGCTGCACCAAACTTGTGGTCGCACGGCGTTCGGTGTCTTTGGGCGCGCTCCGTACCCAACATTTTTCCCGCGTGGGCACGAGACCAATGTAAACAAACAACGGTCGCGCATACGCGATTTCAGGAACCCTCGTTTAAATTTGCCATCCTTGTCTCACTGCATTGACATAAACGGATGACTTTCTACCTCGATGTTTCCAATTCAGGTCTCAATCTTTTTACAGATTCTTTGGATCAAATGAATCCGTCAAACAATTTTTAATTTATTCTTATCGTCCCTAGTTAAGAAGTTATACGGAGTTGAAATTTCGGAAAAACGGCAAAAAATCGAAAATACGCTCTCCTTCAAGTGCTTATATCTTTGGTTCTATTTATTCTACAGACTTTTGTAAATACGCATTTTGAAGCTCTTGAATGACGCTTTCGGTACATATTTATTTTTTTTCGGCGTAATCCATGATTTCATTTGTTATAAACAATTAATTATATTATTTGAACGTAGTTTTCATGGTGAGATGAATGACTTAAAATCCCCCCAAAAATATGAGCGTATTCTTTGATCAATTTTCCACAAAATTGCGAAGGAAAATTCGTGGAGACTTGATGGATTCTATTTAAAAATCATTCATTTAGAGGTGACGGCGCGCGTTGCCACTTATCATGCTGACGAGGGGACACTCAGTGA
Source organism: Euura saliciscinereae (assembly GCA_018420115.1). Lineage (NCBI taxonomy): Eukaryota > Metazoa > Arthropoda > Insecta > Hymenoptera > Tenthredinidae > Euura > Euura saliciscinereae. Next base: position 14,998 of record JAFFZH010013693.1, on the reverse strand, counting down.
GGTTCATCGATTTCGGGGTACTGACTTGCGTGGTTATAGTATGAACAGGGTCTAATCAAAGCACCCAAAGCACAGCCACCAGCTCGGCTCGGTTTTCGATAAATCGCGGGTTGAAGGTTTCGAACTATTTATAATCCGTAACGCGCAGCAAATGAAATGACGAAGTGAGCATCCGAGCGGCTGGAGTTCGAGACTCTCGTGCGGGCGTCTCGTGTTCAAACCTTTCGGTCTATTTTTTTTTCCAAATCTCCAATTTAATATTACTTTTAATTCTTTTAGTATTATTCTAATTCAATTCAAAAATGACTGATTTTTTAATTACTACTGAATACTTGAGCCACAATTTTACGATTGACTTTCGTTTTTCCTTGAATGGAGTGACGTGTATAGGAAGTGTTTCAATGATTATAGTTATTAATTAGAAGAGAAGTTATCCCTCGACATGTTTACAATTGAAGGAAGGAATTTATCGATCCAGTCGAGGCAGAAAAATAAACAGAAACAACGAGAGTTGTTTCACATGATCGCTGACGTTTCAACGACTTAGTCCGTCGTTCTCATCAGAGCTTTATTTAGACAGAAAAGGAAAGAAAAAACACAAAAGATTATACATACTTAACTTATGAGAAACTATTGTCTTAGTATAGGACTAAAGTTAACAAACCTAACAGTCAGAGAAAGAAAGAGGGTATCACACAGGTATTCCGAGTCGTCAACATGACATTCCCACAAAGCAGCACTCACACAGTTAGGCGTGGCTAGAATAAGATTGACAAGTCTTGATCACTCAATAAGTTGGAAGAAATGAGAAGTTAAAAAACACTACGCTACCTGTTTAGGCAAAACTGGTTATTTCTTTTTGTAGATCATGGTCAAAGGGGTAAAAAATATAGTCAAAATTAAAACGAAACAGATGTCAAGTATTGGAATCGTGGCTAACCGTCGTGGAAGTCAAGGTACAAATGTAAGTAAACATAAACATCGATCGACTAGTTAGGAGTTGATCAGATATCGATTCATGCCAATCGATCGATAGTGCTGAGTGAGAGTCACAGTAAGAAAGACAGGTTGTCATTCAAATTCAGAGTCACATCAAACGAAACAAATATGATTTTTACTTATGATAAACTCTTAGATCGCAACCGATGTAACATGTGAGTGTAAGGGGTGTGCAAACGTCTGGTGTCTTCCTGTTTATTAAGAGATTGTTGTTGGAGATTAATATGTATCATTTCAGAAGTGAGTCGCTTGTACCAAGAGGTCTCTCTATCTAGCACCCTCACATTAGCCCAGTCAAAAGAGTGATTGGTTCGGGAACGATGTTCAGAGATAACTGAGTGGTGCTTGGAATTTTTGTCAAAGTTGCTTTCATGTTCCTTTATGCGTATGTTCAGTTGTCTTTTTGTTTGGCCTACATATGAAGCGGGACAATCCTTGCAGTTAATTTTGTAAACAACATTGGACTGAGCAGTAGTCGGCACTACGTCCTTGCCCTTAATAACGATACCATTAAGATTATTGGTGATTAGAGGTACAGATCTAATATCAAATTTCTTTAAGGTGCCAGAAAAAATTTTGGAGAAACCTTTGATGTAAGGAAAAGGAAGAAGCCGTTGTTTTGAAAGTCTTTGTTCTTCCAATAATGTAACCTTTTCTTGATAAGCGGATCAGTAAAGGAAACCGGGTAGTTGTTATCGAGGAGAAAGTTCCTCACTAACGAAAGGTTAGGTGAATGAAATTTTGGATGGGAGAGAGAAATAGCGCGGTCCACAAGATTGAACACCATACCTCTTTTGTGAGATAAAGAGTGGGCAGATTTGAAATTCAAGAATCTCCCTGAAAAGGTAGGTTTGCGATACCAATTAGTAATGATGCATCCACTGTCTCTAATCAACTCCACATCCAGAAAGCAAATCTTATGGTTAACCTCCTTCTCAATTGTGAACTGTAATCTCTCATGGTACGAATTAAAGGCTTCCAAAATTAGATTGACCTTGTTACTCGGGATACAGGCGATAATATCGTCCACGTAACGGTAATAGAACAAGGGTTTAAAATCCAGATGGGCTAGAACTGATCTTTCAAGGTCTACCATGACGATGTCTGCAAAAATTGGAGAGACCGGAGACCCCATTGGGGTACCGAAAATTTGTTTGAAAAAAGATCCACCAAACTGGAAATATGTGTTTTCCATCAGAAAATTAACGGCGACGAGTAGTTCGCTCAAAGGGATGGTCGAGTGTTTAGCAATGTGAACATAGCGGTTACTAAGACTGTCCTTAACCAGATCAACTGGAATGTTGGTGAATAGGGAGGTAACATCGAGTGAGATGAGGACATGGTCATCAGGTACTGACAAGTTACTAAGTTTATCGATCAAATCCCAACTATGTTTGACATAAGAAGGCGCTTTGGGGATACTATTAATGAGAAGATTGCTGACGTATTTAGAAAGAAAATAGGTCGGACTCCCAATAGAAGACGGTTTTCTGTCTTAATAAAGCTCTGATGAGAACGACGGACTAAGTCGTTGAAACGTCAGCGATCATGTGAAACAACTCTCGTTGTTTCTGTTTATTTTTCTGCCTCGACTGGATCGATAAATTCCTTCCTTCGATTATAGTTATTATTTGAAATAAAATGTCCAAGCAATAGTTCACTTATATATATAGACAATACACCATCATTGTCTTTTATTATTGAAAAAAAAAATAAAGACATCCAAGCCATGTTACTTTGCTGCCTTCATGGTTCACGTGTACACTCTCTTGGGTGATCGTGACTCGTTATAGAAACAATCGAAACATTCGAAGTCTCGACACCACAAGTGAACACCAACGGTCGCGGATGTCCGATCGGATCGGCAGGCATAAATTCGTTATTATATCCTGTCGAAAAACTTCCATGAAATGTGAACACGTGGTTTACGTGAACTACTCTCGTGGTACATTCATGAAGTATCCCGAATTTCGAATAATGTAGCAAATTCGTGTATTTACTGTCAACATATATTTTTACGGCACAGGCATTAAAAAGTCACTTTTTGACGCCTGTTTTCGTTCCGGCAAATGGCACTTTATACCGCTAAGTTCAAAGTTGCGGTATAAAATCTTTATTCCGCAACTTTGATGCGCTGTTCGAAGTGCGCATGTCAAAGTTGCGGATTAAAGTCTTTGTACCGCAGGTTACCCCCTCTCTATACGCAGTTCGTGCGGAACTCAACTGGCGTCAAAGTGACTATTAATGCCTTTTCCGTAAAAAATATTGTATGGAGCGCGCGCAGCAAGTAACTGTTCAGCAAGGTTATGTTTTTAGTACTCGCCGTTGCTTTACAAGGCTCGCCTTCGGCTCGCCAGGTAAAACCAACGGCTCGTACGAAAAACATAACCTTGCCGAATAAACAGTTACTTTCGGCGCATGCCACATAAATATCTATTCCTCGTACTTCATTGAAACACTTCCTACACGTCACTCCATTCAAGGAAAAAAGAAAGTCAATCGTAAAATTTGGCTCACGTATTCAGTAGTAATACAAAAGTTAGTAATTTTTTAATTGAATTAGAATAATACTAAAAGAATGAAAAGTAATATTAAATTGGACATTTGAAAAAAAAAAATAAACAGAAAGAAAAGTCGACCGAGAGGTTTGAACACGAGACGCCCGGACGAGAGTCTCGAATTCTAGCCGCTTTTTTTTCCACGAAGTTTTATTTATTTATTTATTTTTTATCGGTACATTATACTCGGTTGCTCGCTTGGTTATTTCATTGTTAGCGCGTTACGGATGATAAATAGTTCGAAACCTTCAACCCGCAATTTCTCGAAAACCGAGCCGAGCTGGCCGCTGTGCTTTGGGGGTTTGATTAGTACCTGTTCACACTATAACCACGCGAAGTCAGTAACCTTAACTCGCGGGTACGCGTATGCGTATACGCTAGTGCTGGTGGGCCGAGCCAGGTTTCTCAGCGGCAACGCGCACCGTCGCTTTCTCCAAAGAATCCATTTGATCCGAAGAATCTGTAAAAAAATCTAGACCTGAATCAAAAACATCGAGGTCAGAAACCTGTCCGGTTTGACGTGAATGAATGAATGTAGCGTCTGTATGTGAATGTGACCGTGGTACGTGAGCGAAGCGTAGAGGCTTGTGTCGCCAGTGACAATATAACCGCCAAAAGGCTCTGCGGAAAGGACACATGGCCGCGCAAGTGCAGGGAGTACGTGGGACGTGTGGATGTGACAAGGATTTCATAAAACCTGTGGGCAACAGTATTTTAACAGCATTTGTTTGCTTCACTTGTGAACTACGAATCGTGCTGTAATATTGCCGCTTGTAAAAATGCCCAACGTCAGATATAAGCGGTACTTGGACCACATTCCAAAGAAGAAGTAATCGAAAGTAAGCGAAAAAATCAGCGACCAATTCGGTGAGTGTCGGGGTCAAACTCCGTTCACTTTCATTTGGACCATATATACATATATCACCTACATTGAATGCTTGTGTAATAAACAATTGCTATGATCAGTGTATGCACTAACAATTACGTATTCTGAATACACTTCAGATGTCAACAATCGACACATCTGAGACGGGTGTAACGGAATTCACAGCTGGCAATGCCGACAACTACTCAGAACACGAGTTTACTGATGCAGAAGTTACCCACAACGTGAGTTGGTCAGAGCTGGAAGATGACATAGAGAATGAACAGTCTTCGACTAGTAGTTCAGGTGTATTATCCATTTTCGATTCTGACAACGGAGATACGGAAAGTGACGAATCCGAAACCGAGTCAGATAGTAATATACTCCTGGAAAATGAGGATCACAATTTATCTGACTGCAATGCAGTACAGCTTGAGGAAGATGTTCACGATGTGATCGAGGTATTTTTGTTTTTATAGTACGCACATTTTTTTTGTCATTGCCAGCTTGAATTGTCACAACACATTTTATGGTGGGAATTTGTATTGAATTACTGTGATAACAAAATTCAGCAATATTTAATCTTTCATGTAATTTTGTAGTTACGAAGAAGATAGACAAGCTCTCGATAATTACTGCAGTCTCGTGACTGATTAGGCAATCATGTTTTTCGTTGTTAATGGCAACGAGAATTTTTTGCGTCTAGAAACTGGATTATTAGTGAAAATGTAGATGCATTCAACTTAGGGTTATTCAAGGCGAAATGTTGATAGCGTTATATAAAACTCGCATTATTGCCTAACCTATACTGGCATATTTATCTAATAATGTGGGGTCTGGTTAGCTATGCCTAATGATTTTGTAAGCATTTCATTGTTTCTGAGACCCACTTTCATTGATAGACCTACTTTTGCATATCCCTTGCTAATTTGTTGGCTATCATACGATGATACGTGTAGAATATGATAGCTCAATTGTGAAAATATCTGGGTTCTAGCCAATGGAGCCTAACGACGAAGAACTTTTACATGATCCATACCTCAGCGAGCGATTAACACCCTGCACTAATACCACTCGTGGAGAAGCGTTAATGATGGCCATACTTCTCGGCATGAGACATTCTTTGACCTGGGCAGCGGTTACTGATATTTTGCACCTCATCAATAAACTGCACAACCAGGACGTAGTACCTACCACCAAACACAAGATATTCAAGTATTGTCCAGGAGACTTGAAATCTTTTAAGTATCATGTGTACTGTCCACTTTGTAAAAAGTATGCTAAGGCATGTGATGCTTTGAAATCTGAGGAAACGATAGGATGCAATAGTTGCGGTGAAACGATCGATGCCGCTCAAAGTACTTCCTTCTATTTAACCCTGAATTTCCGTGCCCAGATGCGCTCATTACTTGAGGATCCAAGTGTACGACGTCACTTAAATTGTCGATTCAACCGACAAAAGGTGAATAGTGAAGCAATTGAGGATGTATACGATGGTAATTTATATCGGAAAATGTCATCGCCCGGAGAGCCGTTGAGTTATAGGTGGAATTTGTCTTACACATTCAATACCGATGGCTGCCAAACAGCAGATTCAAGTAAAGTGTCTGTTTGGCCTATATACGTCATGTTACACGAACTGCCACCAGAAATTCGAGCCAAACACATGCTACTTGTTGGTTTGTGGGTTAATGAGTCAGAACCGGATATGAATCTATATCTAAAACCTTTTGTGGACGAAGCCACCTCATTATCAAGCAATGGGGTCGAATGGGAATTGAATGGGCAAAAAATTACGAGCAAAATCTACCCCTTATGTTCGTGTGTTGATTCTGTAGCACGATGTAGCATGCTAAAAATGAAGCAGTACAATGGTCGTCATGGTTGTACATTTTGCGAACATCCGACAGAGGGTGTTGACGGTTTCCGCAAATATACCGTTTCAACGGACATACCTGAGGAACGTACTGACGAGTCAACAATCCAATACATGATGGACGCATCCAGGTCTGATGGTGCAAACGATGTGAAAGGTGTGTGGGGTCCATCTGTCTTGATGGCCTTGTTATACTACGGGATAATTTCCAGTCAAATTGTAGACTATCTCCATACTGTTCTACTAGGCGTTGTTAAACAACACACTGAAATCTTACTGAGTTCACCCGGCAAAGATTACCATGCTGGTGCTCCGAACCACGTAGCTGTTATTGATGGTCGTTTGTTAGCAATTAGAATAAGATAATATCTTGACCGTGAGGTGTGATTAAGTAGAGGAAATAATCATGGGTGTAACGGTCATCATAATCCGAAAGAACGTTTATTGACGTTTCGGTTAGTGCATGGCTAACCATCATCAGAACTGCAAAAAATATATACATAAAAATAAAAAACTGACCCTTACAAAGTTTGGGAACAGTGCAATTTTAAACAATCAAATCAATTCCAATAAATTTGATGTTAAGTTTACAGTCAGTGTAACCGACACGAGGTATTTTAGGTTATGTATAAATACAAAATAGAATTTTACAATTATTTTACATCCCGTAGGAAACAAACTGATATATAAATAACTCTAAATTAATATATTATATGAAGCTACGAAAGAAGGAAGGGATTGATCAACCAAATCGGCGAAACTTACTGTTTTTTGGACTTCTTTGCGCGCTGCCAGATGTTAATAGCGGCGCGATCAATGGAGAAGTGACCGAGTAAGGGAAAAGGAAATCAATCGTCGATCGATCGTATCAACGGGTGTCGATACAATCGATCGAGGACGGATGACCGCCAAGTTTGAACCGAGTTAGTTGATCAATTTAACAAAGGGGCATATATACTGCTTAGTTTGTCGATATCCGTTCGCTTATTACATGTGGTATTTCGAGCGATGCCAGTCATTTCCTTGATCAATCGGTGGTAGATATTAGACTCCTTAGATATTATTTGAGCATTATCGAAATCGAATTTATGACATAGGGACAAAGAATGCTCGGCTAAAGCAGATTTACTAGCGTCTTTGCACTGGATACTGTATTTGTGGTCGTAGATCCTTTTGTGTAGATGTTGTTTTGTTTGTCCTATATAGCACTTGTCACAATTTAAGCAATCAATCTTATAAACCAAGTCTGAACAATCAAGGTGCGGGATTGGGTCTTTTAGTTTAGTGAAAACCCCGGCAGTAGTGTTGGAGACCTTGTAAACAACTCTTGTTCCATGTTTTCTGAGGGTTTTGTTAATTTGTTCGGATAGGCCTTTTACGTACGGTACCACAGTTAAATTTCTATAAATGTTGTCATTCAGTCTACGTTCACGTTGTTGTTCGTGTGCTAAATTGTTGTATAGTTTGTTCACCCTATTGTTTCTGAGGTTATTAATCAGACTTGTCGGATATCCATTTTGGAGTAATACTTCAGTAATTAGCCGTATGTTTTTAGATCTTAATACCGGCTCGGACAATTTGAGGCCCCTATCAAATAATCCAGAGATGACACATTTTTTATGTTCCATAGGGTGGTGAGAATTGAAATGTAAGTATCTACCGGACCAAGTGGGTTTCTGATACCAATCTGTTTTTAGAGAATCCTCCTCATTAGACACCTATAGATCAAGGAAGTTTATTTTGTTATTAACCTCAACTTCGCTAGTGAATTGTAACCTGGGATGGAAATCATTGAAGTTATCAACAATGTTAGTGAGATGGTCTACGTGTACAGAAGTAAGTATGTCATCTACGTATCTTTTGAAGAAGGGTAACTCATAGGTTAATTTGGAAATGACATCATTTTCCAATTTTTCCATCACCAGGTTCGCAACCACAGGACTTATCGGAGAACCCATCGCCACACCCTCAATTTGCCGGTAAAACACCCCTTTATGAACAAAATAAGTCGAATCCAAGCATAGTTTGACGGCTTTGAGAAATTCAGGTTTGGGTAAAACAGTATGTGGGTGAATTTCTTCCCATTTTTCTGTGATGCACTGTAATGCCAAATCACAAAATAGTATCACATACTAAAAATACGCAATTGAGCCGTGAACAGAAACATGAGTTGATGGAATTTAACGCCACAAAACGCTTTCTCAGGGACAATCCTAACCTAACAGTCACTAAAGCAGATAAAGGAAACAAAACTGTGATAATGGAAACGAATGATTACTTATCCAAGTCGAAACTATTGCTGGAAGATTCAAACACTTATAAAGTTTTAAAATCAGATCCTACAAAAAATATCGAGAAGGAAAACAATCTATTGGTCAAAAACTGGGTTGATTGCAATATTATTGATAAGTCAGCTGGTGCTAAATTGAAAATTAACAACTCCGTACCACCAAAAATTTATTTTTTGCCAAAAATACACAAAACTGGGGTCCCGCTGCGACCCATCGTGTCCAACATTGGCGCACCAACTTACAAACTCGCTAGGTTTTGTTCGTATTCACTAACACAAGTTGTAGGTAAAACACGATACCACACTAAAGACTCGTGGTCCTTTGCAGAATCCATAAGAGGAATCAAACTTCCAGCTAACCATAAACTCATCTCACTGGACGTGGCATCTTTGTTCACTAACATCCCCCTTGATTTGGCATTACAGTGCATCACAGAAAAATGGGAAGAAATTCACCCACATACTGTTTTACCCAAACCTGAATTTCTCAAAGCCGTCAAACTATGCTTGGATTCGACTTATTTTGTTCATAAAGGGGTGTTTTACCGGCAAATTGAGGGTGTGGCGATGGGTTCTCCGATAAGTCCTGTGGTTGCGAACCTGGTGATGGAAAAATTGGAAAATGATGTCATTTCCAAATTAACCTATGAGTTACCCTTCTTCAAAAGATACGTAGATGACATACTTACTTCTGTACACGTAGACCATCTCACTAACATTGTTGATAACTTCAATGATTTCCATCCCAGGTTACAATTCACTAGCGAAGTTGAGGTTAATAACAAAATAAACTTCCTTGATCTATCGGTGTCTAATGAGGAGGATTCTCTAAAAATAGATTGGTATCAGAAACCCACTTGGTCCGGTAGATACTTACATTTCAATTCTCACCACCCTATGGAACATAAAAAATGTGTCATCTCTGGATTATTTGATAGGGGCCTCAAATTGTCCGAGCCGGTATTAAGATCTAAAAACATACGGCTAATTACTGAAGTATTACTCCAAAATGGATATCCGACAAGTCTGATTAATAACCTCAGAAACAATAGGGTGAACAAACTATACAACAATTTAGCACACGAACAACAACGTGAACGTAGACTGAATGACAACATTTATAGAAATTTAACTGTGGTACCGTACGTAAAAGGCCTATCCGAACAAATTAACAAAACCCTCAGAAAACATGGAACAAGAGTTGTTTACAAGGTCTCCAACACTACTGCCGGGGTTTTCACTAAACTAAAAGACCCAATCCCGCACCTTGATTGTTCAGACTTGGTTTATAAGATTGATTGCTTAAATTGTGACAAGTGCTATATAGGACAAACAAAACAACATCTACACAAAAGGATCTACGACCGCAAATACAGTATCCAGTGCAAAGACGCTAGTAAATCTGCTTTAGCCGAGCATTCTTTGTCCCTATGTCATAAATTCGATTTCGATAATGCTCAAATAATATCTAAGGAGTCTAATATCTACCACCGATTGATCAAGGAAATGACTGGCATCGCTCGAAATACCACATGTAATAAGCGAACGGATATCGACAAACTAAGCAGTATATATGCCCCTTTGTTAAATTGATCAACTAACTCGGTTCAAACTTGGCGGTCATCCGTCCTCGATCGATTGTATCGACACTCGTTGATACGATCGATCGACGATTGATTTCCTTTTCCCTTACTCGGTCACTTCTCCATTGATCGCGCCGCTATTAACATCTGGCAGCGCGCAAAGAAGTCCAAAAAACAGTAAGTTTCGCCGATTTGGTTGATCAATCCCTTCCTTCTTTCGTAGCTTCATACAATATATTAATTTAGAGTTATTTATATATCAGTTTGTTTCCTACGGGATGTAAAATATTTTTAAAATTCTATTTTGTATTTACACATAACCTAGAATACCTCGTGTCGGTTACACTGACTGTAAACTTAACATCAAATTTATTGGAATTGATTTGATTGTTTAAAATTGCACTGTTCCCAAACTTTGTAAGGGTCAGTTTATTATTTCTATGTATATATTTTTTGCAGTTCTGATGATGGTTAGCCATGCACTAACCGAAACGTCAATAAACGTTCTTTCGGATTATGATGACCGTTACACCCATGATTATTTCCTCTACTTAGTTAGCAATTAGGACACTTAAATTTATAACACGAACTCCAAGGAGTATTGTCAATCGACGACTATGGAAGGCCTCCGAATGGAGATCATGGTTGATTTGGTACTCACTGATTTGCTTACGCGGGATTATACCAATAAAATACCTGTGCCATTTAGCATGACTGGTAACATCAATAGAAATTTTGTTGCAGAATTCTATCACACCTAGCATGTTGGATACTGCGAAAACCTCGCTCATTAAATATGTTGTTCTCTACCAGGAGTATTTTGGAAAAGAAAAGATGACTTATAACGTCCACTTACTACTTCATTTGAACGTAAGTGTATCTGATTGGGGACCATTATGGGCGATCAATACTTTTTCATTCGAAAATGAAAATCGGAAACTGTTATCAATGAAAAAAAGTCCGTTTCAAATAGCTAGTCAAGTTTCAAGGCGGTATTTATTTTACAAATCAGTGCCTAAGTTGTGTCAGAAATTTCCAAACGAAGATAGGTTTCAAGAATTTCTAAGACATTATGAAAGACGAGTTAAACTGTTTGTAAGAATAGAAGAATCGGTTCTTATTGGATCTGGGAAGAAATATACACTCACTGAAACTGAAAAGGCACTCGTAGGGAGACCGGCTGATTGTTTGGCTTATCAAAAATCGTATATATATATATATATATATGACGGTATACGCTACGCTACAGAATCATACGGGCGCTCGAAAAAGACTAATGATTCGATCATTGTAACGGATGCAGGGTTAAGAGGTGTTATTACCGATATTTGCAGTATTAAATCTGAGGGTGAAACAAAAGTGGTAATTTTCTTTCGTAAAATACACGTAGAACCAGTACCTCTACTTGCAACGGCACATGTAGTGACCCACATCAGACGGTGTTACCCAGACCGTGGTACTTTACATGTGTGTGAGCCCCAAGCCTTGCGAGGGCAATGCATTGTTATGGAGAGTGACGGCAAACATTACATCGGTAGTATACCGCGAGGATGTCGTGGTGATTGATCGCTTACTGACGCATTGTAGCTACTCATATCACTATTATAGAACAACGCATGTAAAACTCCACAACCGTAAATATAAGACTATGTATAAATTCAGGTTCTTTTGTACGTCACGATGATTTAGGGGGTACATGTCTTGAAATTCACATGAAGTCGAGACTGTATCACATCATTTTTTATACTTTCATATGGTTTTGACGCCAGAGTTTTTGGTCACAATCTAGTCAGAGAAGACGCCTTTTCAATTTTAAAGGGGGACTTTTTGATCCGTCCAAAATTGAACCAGATACCCCGCTATTTTGTATGATAAATCAATGTTTCTCTGTACTTAGAGGCTATTTTTCGTGATAACTTTAGTGAGCATGACTCTTATTTGAGAAATTTCATGATGTATATACCCCATTTACTATCAGTAAGCGATGAATGTATAAATTCATATAATTATTCAAATTACGTTAAGAACTGATTTACGAATCTATGTATGAACAAATATACAGTAAAACTGTTCACAGATTCTCAGCTTTAATTTCTAAACTGTAAGGTATGGTTCTGAGTGAAATTTCAAAACCTCAGTATTACAACATTTCAGATTCTCATATGTCCGATAATTTCTACGCTGTAATTCGTTTTCGCAATAAAGGCACATGATCATAGTACTTGTCAATATTTCCTTAAATATTCCATATATTAGGTTTTCATGAAAAACTCCGGATTTCCCTGTATTCCTCATAAATGTCCGGAATGTTGAAAGGGGTCGTCCACATATTACGTAACGCGATTTGGGGGGCGGGCAGGCGGGGGGGGACGTTACGGTTTGTTACGCCAGGGAGGAGGGGGCTTCAAGTTTTGTTACGTAACAATAGGGAAGTTTCATGATTTTTTTTAAACCTCATATCCGATAACTTGATGATTAGGATTGATGAAATAGTATATTGTGTATCAAGGGCGGAAAGAAGCCGATTTCACGAGTGCGAGGGCGGCCGTCGCACGAGTGAAACTCGCCTTCCGCCCGTGGTGCACACGATACTTTTCGTCCCCACCCCTTGAAACCACGCCTCTTCATACTTTCCGCCCGCTCGAAGCTGGCTGTAATGGAAATGTGCGCCCGCTCGCCAAGCGGTCACAATAACTCAGATTCCACCCGCTTCTCATGTATGAAAAGACGCGTTTTCAAGGGGAGTAGGACGAAAAATAAGATGTGTAACTTGTGTGAATTCAGCACTCTCCTTCGGCTTGTGCAGCAACAACAGACGCGTCGGGAACCGCCATTTCTTCGCACTTCTATTACAATTTACTATCGAATACTGGCCGAAATACCTACATTTCATAATCACGAAAAGTTTTGGCGAAATCATTGTCAGAGAAATACAGTTACGTTTCCAAACTTATGTACAGATTAAAGGCAGTGATAATTTCATCTTTTCTATTGTAGCAACTTCCTGCTGTGCTCACTAGCCCAAATTATCCTTACTATTTCGTGCAACTTCGAACGATATATTCTTAGAAGCTATTCCTGGGTTATAACATGAATGTCCAATATACGATTATAATCCGAAATAATAAGTTCAAATTGTTGTTTGTTTGAATCACAGCTCTCACGGTACAGAATGTACGCGAGACATCCATCAGACATTGAGATGTACTAAGGACGTCCTTCGTAAGTCTTAGACGTCCTCTGGACATCTTTTGTTGTCTAGAACTATGCGACACTGCGAAATTCTATAAAAATGATTGATTTTTACGTATCATGAAAAAATGACTCACATAACAGTTACTTCACAAAATACACGGTGAATTCGTGGGCGGTTAATTCGTCGCAAAATTTTCGCCTCGTTGTTACCGAATTGCGTTGTGAATATCATAGCCAAATTTCACTATATTGAGCTCGTTTTGAGAACGGCGTAAGCATTTCTTATTCACTTAACAACAAGATACACAGCAGTTAGCGAAAGCAACATAATGAATAGTGAATAATATCGTGTACTCACTGCCATATCCGATTTTTTGTGTTTTAGGCCCTGCTCCAAGCGCATGATGTGGCAGGCCACGATGTTTACGGCGAGGAGGCGACCCGAGTGACGCCACCACCTCTTCTACCTTATCTCAACGGCGGCGATGAGCTTGAGGGACAAAATGGTGACCTAGACCTTGAAAATGTTACTCGTGTCCGTTTGGTACAGTTCCAAAAAAATACCGACGAGCCAATGGTAAGTGTTTCTCTCACCCCCAAGTCAATGTTCTTGCTGAAATTTGGTTTCATAAGCTATTCAATTGTTGAATGAAAGTAGGATACGCGTTTCATCCGATTGACAACGCATCAAGCCGTGGAAGACGTTGTGTATATGTTCAAAGAGACAAAAAAATTATCTCAACTTGTCTCTACGAGACAACTGAGGGGACCAGTAGAGCTTGATCCAAAAAATTTGACATACTCCTAAAATCATTCATATCTTAACCAAAGATCATTACACATAAAAAAACATTTTTCTGAAATCACTCGTCGTAAGGTTTCAGGCGCACGATTGATCCGATCATGTCTGTTGGCGTCTCATTTTCTTCGGAGAGCAATTCTTCATCTTGTGAACGAGGGAAATTGAAAAAAAAAATCCTGTGATGAGTTATGGTCAGTTATAGAAATTTAGAGGAAATCTGGTCACTCTTTTCCTGATAACTTGGTCTATTTTTTTTTCAAATTGCCCTCGTTCATGCGATGAGGATTAGTTTTCCGAAGACAATGAGCTCTAGACGAATCAAATTGGGGCAATAGTGCTCCCAAAACCTTACGACACATCTCCAAGAATATAGTTTTGAAAAAAACGCCTTCGAAGTTTTCACTATAGAAACAAAATTTACTACTAGAAAAGTTCAAAATATCGAAAAAGGTTTGTTCGTTAAGTTCGTAAAAGAAAAAATTGTTCGTTACAGAATTCCGAACAAAAATACAGTTTTTACTTAAAGAACACTTTTTTCCTTCTGTTTTCAACTTTTCAACTAATATTTCTGGCGTCCCATCTTCGAAAGGCTCCCCGCAGCATATGATGGTCCTTCTTCAACCGGAGCAGACTCATTTTGCACTAGTCGTATTCTTCGAATAGCGATTTGAGCTTTTCGAGTATTATCAGCTGCATGTTGTTGAGCCTATTCTAGCCGTGTACATCGTACCACGACGCCCAATCCGCTCCAGTCTGCTTTCCTTTCCATCGGATCGAGGGGCTGTTCACTCTCGAGTTAGGCGAACGTTATCATACGGTTTGACGTAATT
>JAFFZH010013692.1:0-17625 GCA_018420115.1 Euura saliciscinereae | reverse complement strand
AATATCTTCGTTGGGTGACATTGTTTTCAACTTACTGGCGGACATCTTTGTAACACTATTCAGAAGTTTTGACAGTAGGGTTCGGACAATTCCCACGCGCCCTGAAATTTAAATAAAGAGGACTGTGATTAAGTCGTCATTCCGCGGTGCTCGACTCGCTTGAGCTAAATTCGAACAACAAGTAAATATCTGTCAGTATCGAAAATCTCTGTATCTTTAACTTACTTCTGATACTGCCAGCCTCGGTTAGGTTGTATCCTGAAACAAAAATCAGGATATCATGACAATACTTGACGAATCTAGTGGAACCTGACATGTTGAAAATGGTTTGAACATTCCGTGTAGCATAAAATGTAGAGAATAAAATGGTTCCAAACGAAGAGCATAACATTCAAAAAACACATTTTATCTATATCGTGACGACGTACGCATAGTTTTTATTTTTAACGATTCGATGAATCTTACCACCTGCAGAACAAACGTGTTACAAAATGTTAAGTGTGCTGTTAAATATCGCGAGTCTAATCCCTACTGAAAAAGCTATTGTAAAATATTACATGAAAAAGTGAATAATAAATTTCATAAAGTTATGACCGGATTCATGATACGAATTATCATGTACTTTATCTGACCATTACGTTCAATCAACTTAAATTACGACAATCGTGAGGTATACCTCGGCTACGCGACGTGCTACAGTTCAGCTCCTACGTTTTTCTATTTTCTGGTGCTTCCACCGAACGGTTTTTTTCTCTGTTTGAGTGCTGTCGTGACGTAACAATCTCCGCTCCATACTGCAGTGTGTTTCATATGCGTCTGTGCGTGCAATATGGCGATTCCTGCATTTTCCGTCAAATAAACTCTCATAGTGCTGTATCGGTATGTGAATTTGTGAGTGGATCGCTGGTCTGAACTTTGTTTTTGTGTACATATCACGCTTCGCTGACTTTTGAACCTTGCCCACTATACACATACTTGCTGTGTCAATGTGCGCGTGTGTTACACCCTCCCTACTATCTATTGTGCGACTGAGACTGTGAACCTGAGACTTCTCCTTCTGTCGGCCGTTGCCTTGGGAGTACGGCCCGTCAATGCTGTAAAATGTCGCGGCAGTGTGGGATCTGCAATCAATTTGTTACTTCCGATTACACACTCTGTCTAGGCGGCTGCAATACACTCTTTCACCAGGCCTGTGTCAAGCAGCAGTTGAATCTGGCGCTCAAGGTAATTCAGAATCCAGACTTCAATTACACCTGTTCTTCCTGCCGGACCGTGCACG
Source organism: Euura saliciscinereae (assembly GCA_018420115.1). Classification (NCBI taxonomy): domain Eukaryota; kingdom Metazoa; phylum Arthropoda; class Insecta; order Hymenoptera; family Tenthredinidae; genus Euura; species Euura saliciscinereae. The sequence continues at coordinate 16,346 of JAFFZH010013692.1, read as the reverse complement.
TAGCTAAATCAAGTTCAAACTCAAATTCAACCAGATCTGGTGCATTCGTCCCTCCTGTGGTGACGCCGGCTGTTACTACTGTTACCTTGGTCACGCCTTCAGTTGCTACTACGACCACCCCACCTATTCTGACATCAGCCACGTCTCTTTCGTGTTCAGTAACTGCCGTTACTAACTCATCCTCCATCATGTCGTCGCGGGAGGCCTCTTTAATGCAGGCGCATGAGGCCGCTGGTCCTACTGCTACTGTGACTGCTTCGGGTATCGTTCCAGAGCCGGGAAATGTCTTATTCAGCGCCCCTGCTTTCTCCGTTGACCCGGCACTCGTTACTGGCCAGTCTTCATCGTCTATCAGTACTCAGCCCTCAGCGTTGGAAGCTGTTCTTACAGCGGTTCGCACCAGCTCGGCTCAGATCAACAAGAAGATAGATGATAAGATCGACGGACTCTCTACCAAGGTGGAAATGCTGTCGCAGTCAACCACTGAGCTCGTGGCGGAACTTGCAGGCAAAGTTGAGGCCCTTACTGCACGGAGCGATCAAATTGAGGCCCAGGCAATAGAGCGAGAGGCTAGGCTCACCGCGGCAAATGCTGAGCTTGCTGACAGGGTGAAAGTGCTCGAGCGAAATGCGTTGAGCCGAAACCTTTTGATAGCCGGTGTCCCCCAGTTAGGTGCTGAGCATTTGCCAACTATCTTTCGTACGGCTATAAGTCTACTTCCGGTTACCGTTCGGGATGCCGAAGTTCTCGAGATTGTTCGCATGAAAGCTACAAGAACCACTGGTAAACCGCCGTCAATTCTCGTTCGTTTAAGCTCGATGGACTGCCGCAACCGCATTCTCGCGGCCAAGCGAGCCAAAGGCCCTGTCTATGCGGACGAACTCGGACTTCCAGGGGACCATCCACACAGTCCGGTGTTCTTCAATGAACATCTTCCACCTACTACCTCCAGGCTATTGGGGAAGACTCGGGATCATGCCAGGCCACTCGGTTTCAGCTTTGTTTGGGTGAAAAATGGGTCCGTTCATGTTAAGCGCGACTCAGCGTCCGAGCCCATCATCATTCGTTCTGAGAATGATTTTGTCCTTTTAACCGGAACCCAGTGACCACCAACCAGCGCACCGGATGCCATCGACGTGGGAACCTCTACCAGCTCGCCTAATTCACTCTCTAATCTTAATGTCGTTTGCCTGAATGTCAATTCGCTTCTGGGGCACATTGATTACTTAAGATCCCTTGTCACGATTAAGCGCTACCATGTTATTTCTGTTACTGAAACCTGGCTTCATGTGAACATTACCAACGATGACATTGCTATTAAAGACTATTGTTTTCTACGAAACGATAGAGTGGGTAAAATGGGAGGCGGAGTCGGGATCTATGTTCATAACTCGTTGCTATGTAAGGTCCTTGCTTCTTCCCCTTCTCCGTTTTCCAATGCACCCGAGTTTATCATGACAGAGATTAGGTACCAGTCTCAGAAAATCCTCTTTTCATCCGTTTATCGTAGGCCAAAAGCCCTGCTTTTAGACGCCTTTGCGGAGACGTTATCGAATTTTCTACACAGTTACAGCAATGTCATCATAACCGGTGACTTAAACTGTAACCTTAACACCAATAGCTATGAGGCGAATCACCTTCGTAACTTTGTTCTCAGCCACTCATTTTACCTTGTACCACATGGTAGCACACACTTTACGGCTCACTCTGAATCATGGTTGGATGTTGCGATTATTGATTCTGTTGATAGACTAGAGTCGTTCGCGAAATCCTCGGTGCCTGTCATTGCCGGCCATAGTTTTATTGAATTTGTTTATAAGTTGCCAACCTGTGATATCTTACCCTATGTTAAACGCTTTCGAGACTTTCGAAACTGTGATCCTGTTGCCCTTCAGGATACTCTTATGGCCAATCTCACTAACGCTCTGCCCAACTCAGGTGACGATGCTGACCAGCTCGCGGAGGCGTTGCGCGATTCCATTGTGTCTGCCCTCGATCGTTGTGCGCCGGTAGTTTCGCGGAAAGTAACGAAGACTCCGTGTGGGTGGCTTACGTCCGAAATTAGATCTCGGCTAAAGTTACGAAATAGGCTCTATAAAATGTCTAAACGATTAAAATCGAGTGCGCTCTTCACTCAGTTCCGACTCCTGCGAAAGGAGATAAAGCTAGAGATCAAGCGTGCTAAGGATGTTTTCTATAAGAGGCGTCTGTCAAATCTTCCTGATGCCTCAAGTATTTGGGCGGAGCTTAGGCGACTTGGTCTGGTTACTGGTAAATCCGCGTCATCCACACCTCTCCATCATTTCTCAGCTCACGAGCTGAATATCTACTACGTTACAGTGACGAGTGTTCATTCTGCTTGCTCTCAATCCGATCTATCCGAAATCCTCTTGACCCAGCCGCCTGGGCTCTCTACGCAATTTGCCTTTGCTCCTGTTTCTGAGGCTCAAGTCCTGAAACTCCTTCTCTTTTATGCCAATAAGTCGCGGGGGCAGAGCCCCGATGAGATCAGGTTGAATTACATTAAGGATTATCTAATGGTACTTGCTCCCCATGTAACTAGTGTCTTCAATGCTTCGCTACGCTCGTCTATTTTTCCGAGGATGTGGAAAACGGCTTTCATTGTTCCCTTGAGCAAGGTTCACCCTCCCGGCTCCGAGTCAGATACGAGGCCTATTGCAAATCTCTCGCACCTGGCCAAAGTTTTCGAGAGGGTTGTATCAGACCAGATCACTGATTTCCTAGATCGCCATGACATTTTTGACCCAGCGCAGTCTGGTTTCCGTAAGCACCACAGCACCCAAACGGCTCTGCTCCGAGTGCTTGACCGGGTGAGAAGAGGAATTGATGATGGCTGTGTCACGATCCTCCTGCTATTTGATTTCAGTAAAGCGTTTGACAGCATAGATCATAAGCGCCTTCTGCTCAAGCTTAAGCGCGCAGGTTTTTCAAACGAGGCAGTCCAGTGGGTCCATTCGTATCTGACTGGGAGGACCCAAGCCGTTCAGGAGATCTCTGGCGGTCATTCCAGATTCCTTCCCAACTTATCCGGAGTGCCTCAAGGCTCCGTTCTCGGTCCGCTCCTATTCCTCATCTTTATAAATGATATCGGACTGAGTTTGAGGCACACCGAACATGTAGTCTTTGCTGATGACCTCCAAATTTATCTTTGTGCCCCCCGTAAAGAGATCCTTTCGGCCATTGCTAAGATAAATTTAGATGCGGTAGCGGTATCGGACTGGGCCGCGGAAAACGGCCTCAAACTAAATGTCGGTAAAACCAAAGCGATGATCCTAGGTAGCCATGCGTTTTTGAAACAGCTTCGTCAGCTTGATCTTCCGCCTATTCGCTGTGAGCCGCGCTCGTATAGCCACCTAGCGGTTTCAACACGTAAACCGCTGGCGTGTGGAATAGCACTATCGTAATACCGATATACATCTCAATAAATAGAATATTGTTAAACGAGTGATATTTTCCATACAATACTGAACTAAAAAGTCGTAAATAATAACTAGTTGAAACTCCAGTAGAAGAAAAGTAAGTATATATTGATGAAGTGAGTGAAAACTGAGTTATTAGCGATAATTTGTAGGTTATGAAATTCAAAATTCAAAAAATAATTGCTTATACGCATGCGCTAATAGTTCGGACTCACTTCGATGTATCGATCTCACAACATCTCGCTGTCTATCGAAACGTATTATTACAAATATTGTGAAGTTGAACGAATTAAAAACAAACCCACTTCATAAAATATGCAAAGACGCGTGTAATGAATAACGTGAAACCATCAAAACCTAAAATCCATCAAAAACAAGTATATTTTGGAATGGATATCGACAACTGTCTATCATATCCCATACAAAACACACGCCTTCAGATTTCACTATTCGCCGCTCCACGCGCTTCGATCGTTTCGCAGCTCCCCTCCAACGAACGGCTCACAGCGAATAGTGATCAATAACGAAAATGTCCCGTACGTGAGCACGGTGAGGAACCTCGGTGTGTATATCTCTGAGGATCTCTCTTGGACAAATCACGTGGCCCAGGTCTCGAGGAAGGTCTATGCGACTCTTTCCAGTTTGAAGCGGCATACTGGTGCTCTCTCTCCCCAGGTCCGGAAAACATTGGTTGCAGCGCTTGTCTTTCCCCACCTCGATTATTGCAGGCTGGTCTTTAGTGACACAACGTCCCAGCTCAATCACAAGCTTCAGAGGTTGGCAAATTCGGGAGTCCGTTTTATTTTCGACCTGCGGAGAGATACGCACATTACGCCTTATACGCTTGGGCTAAAATGGCTTTCAGTACAAAACCGCTGCCGATTATTCATGGGCACTGTACTCTTTCAAATCCTTGCGACATCACTTCCTTCTTATCTTCGCGACCTTCTCTCTGACCCTGATCCCAATGTTCGTCGTTCCACCAGATTAATCCAAGCAAACTCTTCCTCAACCTTTAAAATCCCTTTCGCGCGAACAAATATCTATAAAAATTCATTCACACTTTCCGCCATTGATCTGTGGGACAGCCTACCGCCTGTGATCAAGGGGAGTACCTCACTTCCCTCCTTCAAGTATAATCTCTACAACTATTTACTGTCTCAGGAGTCAGCTGAACTGTAGCTGAGCTGTACTTGTATTTTTTTATGATATCTAGCTATTTATTTAAGTATCTAATTATTATTTCTTGTAATTTCAAATTATATACCTGCTATTTGCGTAGGTATGTTATTGCATTTGTTTGTTTCACTTTATGTATATTGTACACTCTGTAACACATTTGTTTTCCTTTTGCCTTCAGGCCCTACCTGGGCTATGGCATAATAAACACTACATACATACATACATACGTTGTACAAATACACATAATTTATCATCTAATTTATTGTGTGATGTTTTACATGAGTTTAAGCTCTACGAGTTCCAACTTCTTTGAAGAAACTGAAATCAATCACAATCATATCAAAGCTCAAGCGGTAGCGTTACTGCTTCCAAATTCGAAGGACCACGGTTCGATCCCGACTCGGGTGGCCCCCTATTTTTTCTATCATAAAATCTGATCATGTAAAACATCCTACGATAAATTAGGTAATGAATTGTGTATTTGTACAACATAATGGCTAGAACAAAAATCCTATGATAAAGTACATAATAATTCGTATCAGGAATCCAGTCATAACTTTATAAAATTTATCATGTAATTTATTATGTACTTTTTCATGTAATATTTTACAGGATCTATTTCAGTAGGGATGGAATGAGGTCGTAAGCGCCATTTTGATTTTTTTTATGTCTCACGATTTTTTTTTACATAGCTGTAAAAACTCGTAAAACGCGAAGATAAATTGAAAGAACGACAATTTAAAAAAAAAACGATAAAAAATATTGGTAGTTAAAAGCAGAAGGTCGTATCCGCCCAACTTACGACCTCTTGCTTTTTTGATCCCGTAATTTCAATTGATCTATACGTTTCGAACGTTTTCAGAGCTATTGGCGTGAAAAAAAAATTATACGACTTTATGCCATTATAAAGAGCGAAACGTCGTATAATGGCGCTTACGTCCTTATGTCATTAGACACGCGATATTTCGTGACACAACACTTCAAAAATTGATTGCTTTCGATATACGTCCAGTTGGAATTGAAATCAATAATTCAAATATCCTCAGACTGAATATTGTATCCTTGTTGTATCGAGAATATTTTACTCCTTGATGCGAAAATATTTCTACGTTTATATACAGAATAGGTTTTTTTTCACCTGTTGATGAAGTGTGTGAATAATTGCAATGCTGACGTGGAAGATATCGAACCACTTGACTCTCAATTAGTTTTTTTTCACGATATTCTCACTTATATATGTATGTATTTTCTAGCGTACCCGATTGAGATAAGTATAAGTGAGGTTTCATTGTATTGGAAAATAGAACGTTCGAGCATGTGCTATTGGACTGTAACTTACCGCTGGCAACGCCGACGCACACCAATGAGGCGACAAGAAGACAGAAGATCTTGTTCATGTTACAGGTAGCCACTTACTTCGTGTCTGGTTAGAATTCGTCCGATCCGTCGTATTTATACACAGCAGAGAGACCCCCTACCACGTCGATAACTTACCGTAGGCGACGAACAAAACATTGATAACATATTTCGCGTGTCTAATGACTTAAGGACGTAAGTGCCATTATACGACGTTTTGCTGTTTATAATGGCATAAAGTCGTATAATTTTTTTTTCACGCCAATCGCTCTGAAAACGTTCGAAGCGTGTAGGGACCGTGCGAGGAATCGACAGCAGCGCCAAATCGGTCTCTACAGGTCATATCTGTCCCGAGCCGCAGGGAATTTCCCCTGCCTACGCCGATGCTCAGCCAATCATACGCTACTGGAAGCACAACATGAACCAATCGCAATAAATTGTTCTGCCCGCGGCAGCATTTCAGTGGCTTAAATACCTGTTTTCTCGGTGTTTCTGTAGATATCTGAACAACTGACGATGCAAGAATAACTCTTTCCCTATCATACATCGGAAAAGACAGTTCTCTGGTTAGAAACGCTGTATTTCGAGACAAATATCAACAAATAACCGCCAGTCTGCCTCTCAACGTTGATATAAGGCCCTGCGGCTCGTTAGATATTTGACCACCAAGCGGCGCCACTTGTGACCTCGCTCGGTCCCTATAGATCGATTGAAATTACGAGATCGAAAAATGTAAGTGCAAAATGTCGTGAGTTGGGCGGATACGACCTGCTGCTTTTAACTAACAATATTTTTTATCGAATTTTTTAAATTGTCGTTCTGTAACAAGACCGCTACTGCGAGTGTAACAAGCAGGCCTGTCAAGTATTTTTATAGGGTTCACCCCGTGTAAAAATACAGAAGTATACCGAAGGTGTAGGTGAAGTGATATCAAATGAGTTTTCAGCGCAGAACGAAGTGATATAATACAGCTTTTATTCAGCTACTCAAGTGCCGTTTGAAGTATACAAACACGTAAGGTCTAATATCTACTAGAGATAGGTCTTATTCTCTAGAACAGTCAAAAAAGAAGTGAATAGCTGCTGGTCCGATAGGAAACAGGAAAGCTCGGGAAGAGGCGAAAAAGAGTGCAGGTAGGGGGGGCCACGTGTGGCTGAACATGCATGAGGTGATGCGAAGTTCAATAAGCATCACCGGATGCATTGTCTCAGATTAAGTCTGGGAATCCAGAGTTAGAGCGGAAAGGAATAAGAGAGCGGGAAGAAGAGTATCTAGTTACTATAAGCTAATAAGTAATAAGTGTCACTAATAGATAGAGATATGGTGAGAGTGACGTATGGACTGAAGGTCCAGACGTAACACATCTTTCAAAATTTGGAAATTTTCGAAACCGGAAATTTAAAAAAAGTGACAAAATTCTTTAAAAATTCATATGTATTCAGAAAAATTAGGGCATTCATTTGAGATGAAAAAAAAATAACGTTACCAGAAAATTTGTTGAACAATGTTTTGTTTAAACAATTTATTGATAACTCTTGAGAATTATTATTAGCCAAAGTTAATACTTTGATCGTCTTGATTGTGGTTGATTTTTTTTCCGATTTTTATCTTATCACCAAGTATACCTAATATTGACGACGAGAATCACTTTTGGTTGAGATTGGACGGCAAATACATCCTTAATGGCAGTATAAGGTTGTGATCATGAAAAAATATAAAATAAAATACAAAAATTATGAAAACAATGGCGATTAAAGACCTTCTGGCTTTACGTTCAGATGTTTTTTTTGTCGAATTCCTTGAAACTCCGTTTTTTTCAAGTTATCCATACGCGTTTCACGAGTTTTTGAAACTATTTCAGAAAAGAAAAAATGCAGAAAATTAAAGAATAATGGTAATTACGATCTTCTGCCATTAGATACGCGATATGTCAGATCGAAAGTGGAGAAGAGAAGGGGAAGGCGGGAGGGATAATCTTTGGTAGCTCCACATCCAAGTTTCGACATCCCCGTACCAGTGAAATATCGTCGTTCAATAAATAATTGGTATTGAGTTCAAGGGTTAAGGGGTGAACAGAAAAATTTCCGAGTGACCTGGGGGAATTGGAACCCACGACCCACGGAGCCGTAGGCGGTCATCTTATATATCCACTGCCGTATAGCCATCGCGGACTCTTTAACATGATTATTCACGTAATTCGACTACGGCATTGAAATGGGCACCTGCATCTCTACTCTGGAATGAAAATGGTCACACAACGCGCACACATGGGTTTTGATTTTGAATTAGGTCTTCGGACCACCTCGGAAGAAAAAAACTGTACAATATGTAACCCAGATATCGCCCCATATAGAAGCTGTTGATTTGTCAGTTCAATTGAGACGGTTTGATGTCTGATAAACAGTTTTCAGACCATGAATGGATCACACACTTCGCTTTTTTTTATATTCTGTTAGAAATATATCAATTTTTGCAATTTAATATCGGCTTGCGTAACAATATACGTGACAGTCTCGAATCAAAGGCCCGATAATCTCATATACCTTTGAGGTGAAATTTTCGCGGTTACCAAGGCGAAATTTAGCGTCTACCTTGACCCTATGTCGAAGCTCCTACGTAGGCTTTAGAGATAGCAAATTAGGTTCTATTCCAATGCAATATCGGACCCGACTAGACCCTACTTTTTCCATTCCCATTTCCAGATCAAATTCCATTGAATATGGATTGTTTTATGGATGCGTTTGATCAGCATATTCAATCGCATAATCAATCGGAATTAACGACAATAAAGTCAACTGCCACGAGCATCGATTTTAAGAAACACTTCCGAATCGAGATCCATATCAATATTGAGGTTTATTGGTATTTCGATAAACAGTTTTGAAAATTGTGAAAAATTCCCAAAAATCGTTTCTTCCAACAGGATGATTTTGGCTCCAATTCAAAAGTGAAAAACAATTTTTCTTACATTCTCTTCCGCATATTCGAAGAAAAATTATCTAATAACCGCACAGTCCTATAGGTTGAAAAAAGTTTTTCTTAATTTATTATATTGGGCACTCAATTATCGTATAATATTATCTAGATACGAAACGACTGAAGATTATCGAAGGCCCGTTGATGCCATAAGGTGACTTAATTTTGAGCGGAAAAATCATGTCATGTCTTTAACCAAGGAAGGGATGCACGGGGGAGGCACCGACTCTTCTCGTTTGGATATCATTCCGAACGTCTTTCGGTTTTTGAATTACTATTTTCGGATAATCAGTGACTAATTATCTGTATCGTAATATTCCTCACGGTATTTTGTATTTAAACATGGTGAGCGAGCGACGTTTGAAAAATTTATTGGTATAGCCTCGGAATAAGAACGGTATGCCTTGCAAATAGGTGTTTCAGATAAAAAAACCTTTTCGCATGTCACGTGACTCGGAAGAAAAAAGTAATCGTTTTTATGAGGGCCTCTGAAGGTCTTTATTTTTTTGTATTCGGAATCTGTGTTGGGAAATGGAAAATTTATACGATACAGCGAATGAATATTTTCGAAATTGATTTTTATTGCTCACAATCTTATGCAGCTTTACATTATTCTCACTGGTATATACATATTCAGTAATCAATTGGAAGACGTGCCGGAAGAAAGTGGTAGGTCTCTCGTCCAGCAGATGATTTACGTTCTCCCACAAAAAGTTCTTCAGATCAGCAAAAGCGGTTCCGAATATTCCGCTCCGCGATAGCTGCTAAGAAGTGGCCTGCGAATAGATTCACCAAAATTAGTGAATAAATATATTCAGCATCTTCGTATCAGGTGCAGATACTGTCGATGACACTCACCAATAGTCTCTTCCGCCGCTTCGGTTCAGCTGGACTGGCATGGGATTCATGGTCGTGGAGGGCTTCCTGAGAAAGTGAAATTACGATTCAATGGCAATTACCAGAACACATTGAAAGTATAATTTAAGAAATCATCATATTTTAGTTGATGTTGGAAATGATATAAAAAGTCAAATTTTTTTGGAAAAGGAACGATCAAATCGAGTCATGGTGTTCGACGTTTCGGTAACCTTTCGCTACCTTCATCAGGAACTTTATTGGACAAAAAAAAAACCCAAAAAAGAACAATAATACATAAGGAAAACATCATTACAACCTCTTTGTACTCTTACATTTAAATGACGTTTTCCTTATGTATTATTGTTCTTTTTTTTTTTGTTTTTTTTTGTCCAATAAAGTTCCTGATGAACGTAAGAAAAGGTTACCGAAACGTCGAACACTAACCCATGTGTTTGTTTACTATTTGACTCGATTTGATCGGTTCTTTTCGAAAAAATGAAGACTTCGAGTGATAAATTCGCATACACCAAAAAGTCAAAATACTCAGGATCGTACTCTCTAAATTCTTTGGAGTGACTATTCACTCTTGTCGGAGTGGCACGATTTTCACTCTCAAACGAGTGACTTTTTCACTCTTATCGAGTGAATAGTCACTCTTAGGGAGTGAAAATTCACTCTTTGAAGTCACTCCTGGTCCCACTGGCATGATTTTCACTCTTGTGGAGTGAATAGTCACTCCAAGGAATTTAGAGAGTAGTTTAGCAGTACTAAACTGGTGGTACAATTGAAATGAGGGATCAAATGTTGAGTATCAAATACGTTTGCCTAACTGGAGGCTAAGGAAATAGATCAATTTGTGAAAGCCTCGTTGGAATTTGGTTTGTAGTAAATGATAGATCTCAGTATGGCAATTATATTTCTAGTGGTATACCATCGTATACGATTGTTTCCAACTTACTACGGGCAGCCGCGATAACAGAAGTCAAAATCGCATAGACGTTGGTCGCGATTAATTGGAAGGTTTTAACAATTTCGATCACAGCAGCGCTGTTCTGAGTGATATCTGGAAATTAAGAGATACCTCAATAATTGAGAGCATTTTCAAGTGCTGATTGAGGCGCGATATTCTAGATGGGCACAATCGTCTTCAACTCACCTATGGCTCCCGTTTCAGTTCTTTGCAAATGGTTTCCCATTTTGAGTATCACTGGGTTGACAGCACCTGAAATTGGAATACAGAGGTTACGATCAAGTCGTCTTCGACTCTCACTTCGTTCTAACAACACCTGGATGAAAATCAAGCTAGGCTGGATGTACTTTTCGAATGAGTGTCACTTACTCACGAATCCGGCAGCAATTGCTTCTTTGGTTGCTGAAAATAAAATAGGCGTATCATGACAGAGTGGAAATTCACCAATTTACGCATGATATAATGGCAATAAGTGAACAAAATGATGAAATATGAAGAATCAAAATAGAAAATCTCGGTCAATTCAAACAATTTCTCGACTTCAACCTGATATGTGAAGCGAACGGTAGATCACAAAAACATTTTAAAAGGGTAAAAGTCGTATTCAACTCACCGGTCCCGCTACCGTCTAGGATAGAATCTACAGCGTCTGATAAATAATTTCCGGCAGTCGTCAAAGTATCTGAAATAGGAATAGAGAGGTCCTGAATATCAAACGGAATGACTTTCCAGAATTCGGAGACAAAGATAATTCGCGCGTTTTTGTAGACGTATAAATTGGTCAAGTAAGTGTACTCTCTAAACTTGAATCAGTGAGAATCAGTGAATATACACTGATTTCCAGTTATAAGTATACCACTGGAAAAATCAGTGGTTCACTTATAACTGGAAAACAGTGTATATTCACTGATTCGCAGTGAGTGTCACTGATTCAAATTTAGAGAGTATCCACTCATCACTTACCAACGTCTGTGGCGTTCAGCTGGGATTCGGGATCTGAAAATAAAATAGGTACACCACGACCTCGATCATGACACTATTGTACTTTGTCAATATTTGACGCATGTCTTAGTAGCTATGACTTGAATATCTTCGTTGGGTGACATTGTTTTGAACTTACTGGCGGACATCTCTATAACACTATACATAAGTTTTGACAGTAGGTTTTGGACAGTTCCCATGCGCCCTGAAATTTAAATAAAGTGGACTTTGATTAAGTCGTCATTCCGCGGTGCTCGACTCGCTTGAGCTAAATTCGAACAACAAGTAAATATCTGACATTATCGAAAATCTCTGTATCTTTAACTTACTTTTGATTTTGAGACGCTCGGAGGGGTCGACTCCTGAAACAAAAATCAGGACATGATGAGAATACTTGACGAATCGAGTGGAACCTGACATGTTGAAGCATATGTGTAGCATAAAATGTAGAGAATAAAATGGTTCCAAACCAAGAGCATAACGTTATAAATTCGAACGACACGTGAATATCTGTGATTATCGAAAATCTCTGTATCTTTAACTTACCGTCGATTCCGGTAGCGTCTTCGACTGGCTTGACTCCTGAAACAAAAATCAGGACATGATGAGAATACTTGACGAATCGAGTGGAACCTGACGTGTTGAAAATGGTTTGACCGACATTCGACCTATCACACGCCGTTAACTTACTGTTGCTTCTGGCAGCCGCGGCTCGGCGGACTCCTGAAACAAAAATCAGGATATCATGACAATACTTGACGAATCGAGTGGAACCTGACATATTGAAGCATATGTGTAGCATAAAATGTAATCAGAGAATAAAATGGTTCCAAACAAAGAGCATAACGTTCAAAAAACACACTTTATCTATATCGTGACGACGTACGCATAGTTTTTATTTTTAACGATTCAATGAATCTTACCAACTGCAGAACATACGTGTTACAAAATGTCAAGTGTGCTGTTAAATATCGCGTGTCTAATCCCTACTGAGAAAGCTATTGTAAAATATTACATGAAAAAGTGAATAATAAATTTCATAAAGTTATGACTGGATTCATGATATGAATTATCACGTAAATTAAGAATGTTGTAAATTATTATGTACTTTATCACATAATTTTTGTTCTGACCATTACGTTGTATAAATACACATAATTTATCATCTAATTTATTGTGTGATGTTTTACATGAGTTTTAGCTCTACGAGTTCCAACTTCATTAAAGAAACTGAAGTCAATCACAATCATGTCAAAGCTTATGAACCTGAAACTTTGTTACATTACCATGAAGTACCGTAGCGCAAGCGGTAGCGTTACTGCTTCCAAATTCGAAGGACCACGGTTCGATCCCGACTCGGGTGTCCCCCTTTTTTTCTATCATAAAATCTGATCATGTAGAACATCCTACGATAAATTAAGTAATAAATTATGTCTATTTGTACAACATAATGGTTAGAGCAAAAATCATACGATAAAGTACATGATAATTCGTATCAGGAATCCAGTCATAACTTTATAAAATTAATCTTGTAATTTGTTACGTACTTTTTCATGTAATATTTTACAGGGTATTTTTGAGTAGGGATGGCATAAGGTCATAAGCGCCATTTTGATTTTTTTTATGCCTCACGATTTTTTTTTACCTAGCTGTAAAAACTCGTATAACGCGAAGATAAATTGAAAGAACGACAATTTAAAAAAAAAATCAGTAAAAAATATTGGTAGTTAAAAGCAGAACCCAGTAAACTAAAAAGAATTGGAAATGAATTGAAAATGATTCATCGCCCCATCTTTCGATCCCGTTTTGCCCAGAACTCGAATCGAATTCTGTTCATGGAATTCATTCGCGTCTCAGATAATCGAACGAATGCGTCAATTTGTTTCGATTCGCAAATCGGAATTGAATACAAGACCTTGTTTATTCTCATAAACTGTCCACAGTTACGCTACTAGGTTATGAATTCCGATGAATTCCAAACCGGGAATTCGTCATAGAGGGTTCGCGAACCGAATGAATGCGACTAGGGAGTGAACACGATCCGATTCGTCCTAATTCTGTTCTGGGAATTTAATGGGAAACATTTTAAGTGGCGTGAATCAATTCTTGATGTGAATTCGAAATAATTCCAATCGAAAAATACACCTTCCGTAATTTCTATCCAAAGAAATTTCCGTGCACGAGTTCGATAGATTAATGTGTTTGAATTCGTAAATAAGAATTACATAGACATTGATTCGTATCCGTCTAATATTTTGATGGCTAGAAAAATAGAATAGTCAAATTAGTTGTCATGCGCAGTTTCTGACTTTTGTTGCGCGGTACGAAGTGTACGAACTGCGCATCTCAGAGCTGCCACACAAGAGTATTAAACGGCAGGTTGATGTGGAGGTCGAAGTGTAGACATAAAGAATAAGAAGAAGAAGAAGAAGAGGTCGAAGTGTGGACCTCAACTGGCGTCAAAGTGACTCTTCATGCCTTTGCCGGAAAAAATATCGTATGGGGCGCGCCCGTGAAGTAACTGTTCGGCGAGGTTATGTTTCCAGTACTCTCCGTTGGTTTTACCTTATAGGCTCGCCTTCGGCTCGCCAGGTAAAACCTCGAACGAAACCGTTCACAAAATGTCGGATAGGAATCGATAGAGACGGATAGAATGTCGCATATAAAACCGGATAGAGTCCGGACGGATTCTTATCCGTCTGTATGTGCTTTCTAACCGGTCGAGAATTTCTGTACGGGGTTTATCCGGGATTTTCCGCATTAGATTCGGGACTATTTTCCTTTTGGCACGAACATTCAACCGGCTTTATCCGGTTTTCATTCGGCGTGACAACCGAATACGTTACTTATGCGACCCTGTCCGGAACTTACGCGGGCCCCAGTCTCCGGCCAATGCGGAATCCATCCGGTCCCAACCGGATTCCAGCGGGCGACCGGGAACTTGAAAATTCGGCGAAGTCCCCGACCGGGCCGTATCCGATCCTATCTGATTGTGAGCTATACGATTGCGGATGGTATGATTCGATAAGACCCTGATAATATTTTGTGACCGAATGGAGTGCGGGTAGAGACCGTTAGAAACCCAGTCAGACCTATCCGGATCGAATCCGGACACGCAGTCCAGATTTTCGCCGCTTGGGGGCATCATTCTCTCGCGAGTGAAGTGCCACGGCTGCGAAATAAGAGCTCGCGATGCTCGAGCCTAAGTATACTTACCTGCCACCAAAGGTACGTTACTGTGCGAATAACACGGTTTCCAGAGGTCGAAGCTTTTTCAGGGCTCTATGGTCGAGCTAATTCGAACGAACGGGTCATATAATTTCGAAAAGCCAAAATTCTCATTTTTCGCCGAATCCGTTCCGGATACGTGTACGGATACAACCGGATGAAATTAGGCTACGCGGGGAACCTGACGTATCGCAACAATTGCATATGGGTCCGGATGAGATTCGGGGACAAAATCTGGCCAAAAAATGTTTGCATATTGCGGATACGACCCGCATAGGACCGAACGAAAACCGGAATCGAAAGCCGCAAAAGAATACGGATTAGACCAGACGAAGTGTTCCGAAGCTGTTCCAGATACGACCGGATATCAGTCGGCCAAAGAATTTTTGCACATTGCGGATACGACCCGCATAGGACCGAACGAAAACCGGAATCGAAAGCCGGATATACATCCGGAGACAATCGGGTAGGTTCCGGCACCTATGCGGAACCTATCCCACATTTTGTGGAGGGAAAACATAACCTCGCCCGAAAACAGTTATACATTTGTCATTCGAGATTCCGAATGGTATTCTAATTCTGGGATGCAATGGAATTGAATCGCTCAATTCTTTCAAATTCGTTCTAATCCGTATTTAATGGATGTTAATTTCTCTTCCAATTCGAAATGTAAC
This sequence comes from Euura saliciscinereae, assembly GCA_018420115.1. NCBI lineage: Eukaryota > Metazoa > Arthropoda > Insecta > Hymenoptera > Tenthredinidae > Euura > Euura saliciscinereae. Next base: position 681 of record JAFFZH010013692.1, on the reverse strand, counting down.
GTAAATACGAGAGTCATATTTGGAATTCAAACGAATAGACTTTGATTGTAACCTTATAGTACTGACGACCTCTTGCACTTACATTTTTCGATCTCGTAATTTCAATTGATCTATACGCTTCGAACGTTTTCAGAGCGATTGGCGTGAAAAAAAATTATACGACTTTATGCCATTATAAACAGCAAAACGTCGTATAATGGCGCATACGTCCTCATGTCATAAGACACGCGATATTTCGTGACACAACACTTCAAAAATTGATTGCTTTCGATACACGTCCAGTTGGAATTGAAATCAATAATTCAAATATCCTCAGATTGAATATTGTATCCTTGTTGTATCGAGAATATTTTACTCCTTAATGCAAAAATATTTCTACGTTTATCTACAGAACAGGTTTTTTTCACCTGTTGATGATGTGTGTGAATAATTGCAATGCTGCCGTGGAAGCTATCGAACCACTTGACTCTCAATTAGTTTTTTTTTACGTTATTCTCACTTATATGTATGTATTTTCTAGCGTACCCGATTGAAATAAGTATAAGTAAGGTTTCATTGTATTGGAAAATAGAACGTTCGAGCATGTGCTATTGGTCTGTAACTTACCGCTGGCAACATCCACGCATACCAATGAGGCGACAAGAAGACAGATGATCTGGTTCATGTTGAAGGTAGCCACTT
>JAFFZH010013691.1:29627-48107 GCA_018420115.1 Euura saliciscinereae | reverse complement strand
ATTCAATACCAACTTCATTCAACTTCAATTCAGTTCAATTTCAACTTTATCCAACCTAATTCAACTTCAATTTAGCCCTATTCAACTCAATTCTTCCGATTAAATTAATCTAATAGTCTTGCCATCAATTCTCGATCATAAACGATTATAAATTCAAGTAAATATCGAAATATTTCCATTCATTTCTTCTTGTTTCTTCCTGCTGATTCAAATTAATTCAGGTATTTCTCTGTTAATTCAGTTAATTCTTAAGAATTTCGGTAATTTTATATTGATTCGGTTAATTCTTATTAATTCGCTTGAATTGCGAAACAATTCATGGACTATTGACACTTGAACTCAACGAGTCGTTTCCCTCTCGCTCAAATTCGAACCACTCCCATAATTTTTCATATTTCTGACTGGAATTTGTTATGCATGTTAAGTTCACTCGTTTCGAGATTCATGATCATCTTTACTTTACGCCGAATATGAAGAAATATAAAAGCTTCCAAGTTATGGCATACTTCTCTCGGACCACAAGACGCATTTCATCTTATTACAACACGCGTGGTGTCATGTCATACTGACATTAGTCAGGGGCAACAACAATCATAACTCGCCAATCATCACTGGATGGCGAGCCGTTTGACGACGAGGATACGATAAACAGAAAGAGACAGACATAACGACACAAGATAAAACACAAAACGTAATGCATGAACGAGAAACTCGATAGCAACAAAAACTCGCCGATTCGCCAACAATATAAAAAAATGTGGGGAGGGGGGTAGGAAAATGTGATCAATGACGATTAAATCGTGAATAAAGGAAAAGTAACGGCATATTTGATACGCGATAAAATCGAGTAACGAATTTGTGGACCCTCGAGATGCTCGCGGGCAGGTGAGGAGAGGGGTGCTCTCTCAGGTAGCGAGCGAGGTAGTACGGTAGACTGAAAGACAGACGGATCGGAATGCGCCCGTTAACGTTCCGATCCCGCCCAACGGCAACGATCTCGCGGAAAGTTTAGCAGCAGGCCCGTAAGATCGCGGTAACAAGGGCGTAAGATGAGGTAAAACATCGAAGGGCGAAGTGGAGTGGCCGGCGGGGCCGGGGGGAGGCGGAACGATTGTTTGACGTTTTAGTATCTCACCTTGCCGCTTTCGGCCGCCGGTGAATTCTCGACAATGTCATAAACGATGTGCGGAAGATCAGCCGTGCCGAGTAAAGAAAAACCGAATCCTGACGTGTCGCTACGGGTTAAGGTAACCAGTAACTCCTCAGCCATGTTTTAGCCACATTGATTTCACCACTGCCATTTGCTGCACACAACGCACTTAGCACCACCGCCGGCGATACGAGGGGGGTCGGATACGACAACCTATATCTCACACTAGATTCCACTACCGAACGATGCACCGCAACTTTTTCCCTGCTTTGCGGGACCATCAACAGATGACGGAATGTAGCAGAACGCCACTCCTGCATACGACTGGCACTCGACGCAGGGCACACACGCGCGACAGTGACAGCACCACGGAGCACGGCGCTGGCGGCGCTCGCGGGCAGCAGGCAGCAGCGAGATAGACGATTTCGGAACGGTGCCGCCACCTCGACGCCGTCGGTGGGAACCCCCGGGTCCTTCACCTCTGCGCGACGCTGATCGGACCTCGATTTTGTGCTCTTCTTTTATTTTTACTTTATTCAAGGGCGTTCGATCGAACTTGTCTCTCGATTCAATGGACGATGTTGACCTTCAAATTCTGAGGGACGATGATACAACCCGAATTGACTTTACTGCTTTTTATTGAGATTGATTCGGCTAATGCAACGAAATGCCGAGTGAAATCATTACCGATATCGGGGATCGCTGTTGCTGTACATAATCGATTAACGGTTCGGTTATCGATAGATTCAGGCAACAGTGTAAATTGATGCGGGTATTTCAAATTTTCCCGCTGTTGGTGGATCCGTATAATTTAAAATGGCGACTCGCGATCTTATATCCACCTACCGGGAACCCCCGGAATTTGGTTCTTTTTCAAACTTTAGGTCACAACATTGGCAAAAATGCGCGTATATGTGAATATTACTGTTTTGTAGACATTTTTTTTTGTACAGTCAACATTATTGAGAGTACCAATAGACAATAATAGCGAGATAACGTTCGTTTCGTAGTGTCAAGAGTGATCGATTGCATTTTGAGTCAAACTGTCAATAGGTACATAAATAAAGATTGCCTGTATTACTGGAGGATAACAAAATTGATTAGGAATGACTGAAATAAACAGAATTGAATAGACAGAATTTGAACGCGTTTGTTTCGAAGAATACGAATTATTCGAACTTTTTTAAAATTCCAATAACTTCTTTGTAGGGAATAAAAAGGGTTTATCAACAAACTCATACATACGACGTTTTGGTTGTTTTTCAGTTGTTGGGAGCAAATTGAGGCAACAGAGGTCGAATTGAATCAAAATAAATGAATTCGTAATCAGAAAAAAAATGTAATTAATATAACAGTAAATACAGAAAATTAATTTAAAATTGTAGATACTCGCTTGAATCAATTGAACTGAATTAAGGAAAATTAACTAAGTTGGGTTGGAACGAATAAAACTGAATTAAGGCCTTTTGAGGGCCTCCTGTTTTACCGACTTTTGACAGCGGATATTTCAATGTAACATCACGGCTCCGCAAGAGCACTTACAATTAGCATTTTCAGGGAGCATCTGAATTATTCCTACGTTAGGAATCTTCTGGTATCACTCCGAGGTGGATTAGAGTCACAAAACGGATTATTCTTGACATCAAAATCGCGAGGCGATCGCGTTGTTTTGACATACACATGCGAGACGAGGTCCTGTAGAAATAGTTGAATCTTTTGCCACCTGACAGCAGCGCAACCGATTCTGGCGAAATTTATTGTCAGTGGAGATCAATGTGTTCTCGATAGGGTCATTCGCGAGCGGATCGCGTTCTATTGCATCGAATTATTACGCCGAGACTGCGGAATTATCGACGATATTATCATTTATATAGGAATTGTGATAAAATAAAATATTGGACCGGAAAATCGATGAATCGGACAATCGTGATTTTCGTGATTATTTTGAGCAACCCTGTTGAAATTAGTTCAAATTTCCGCCGTCATAATATCGCTTAGAGTGCGCTGATGCGACTTCGCTGAGGTCACGTGGTCCTCTAAAGGCCTTGATAAAATTAATTTGAAACGAAAAAATTCGGTTCAATTGAATTATTTTACCTAAATAAAAAATTATTGCACCACCCAAATCCAAACGAAGCCCAAAATCCGTGTCTATAATCTGACGTACTAATTCCACATTTGAAATGGAAAAATCTGACGATTGTACTGATGGCTGCTGTGAACAAGAACGCTGTACAATATCACATATTACGAGCATGATAATTCTTCTTGTTCATACTACATTCAACAGTTATTGCAAATATTGTTTAAAATACTCCTCAGATCCAAAATCGATCGATTTTCCGTATTTGATCCACGAATGCATTTCAAACTTCCCGCCATTTCGCTTCTGGTCGAAATGGCACCAAAGACGGAGGCGACTGAAGGGTACTTGACAACTTGTTTCACAGGGACTCTAGCTAACGGCACCTCCTCGTCCGACCAACGATGCATTACCTACTGCTTGCATCCGTCCTTTTTTCTCAACTCTGTAGCAAGCCGAATTACTTTCGGTCCTGCGCAGAACCGAGTTAACGGTGAACGGGGGCATATTTAATCGCAGAGTGTCGACACTGTCGACCACGTAACATACTTTACTCCGTTGTTGTGTACCAGCGTAGAGTTCTCAGTAGCAGACAACATGGAGCCCATCTCGCACCTCGTTAAGGTCTCTGTGCCGAATTATTTGGCCGGATTACCGATTCCGGACTCTATAGGCGGATGGTTCAGACTCGGAGGTAGTACAAAGGCGATCATTCAATAAATCAAACCACACTATGCATACATCCATCGAAAAATAACGGAGCCTACAAGTGTTGCGGGAAGTATGAAACCTGCAGCTTCTAATTGTTTGTTATTTCAGTTCGAGATTGGCTATCGTTGATACCGCCCACTGCTGTGCTTGCGGGATTTACGTTCATATCGTACAGAGCGTTCTGTCCGCATGCAAGAGTGAGTGGGATCATCGGAATATTTACCATTACATATTTACCATTACAGGGATAGTGTACACCTCACCTCTCACGTCAGAAGTTGAGAAGTGTTCCATTCTCTAGAGTTATGCTTATGTAACCCTGATCATATTGCTTTCTAATGTGTAACTAGAACATTTTAAAATCCAGTTACCCCGTCCGATCAACTCAATGATACGGAAGGACGAGAAAAAGGTCGTGGACACGATCGATGTCGAAGACATCACGGAGAAGGTTTGCTTCTGCCGTTGCTGGAAGAGCAAAAAAGTAAGTATTGCAAAGAATACTGAACCTACTAAGTAAAAAAATTCATGTAATCATTCCACTCTTCACAGACTACAAATCGCAAGTCATTATGATTTGCTCTGAACGAATCTCTCATTAAGTTCGATATGAGAGCTCTGTTATTCCGCATGGAAATGAATTCTTGTGTTCATATCTTGACAATTCAGAGAATATAGACGATTTCTATGATTGAAGAATCAATCAGGGTCTAAAACTCTGGAAAACTCGTAGTACCGATACATTTCATGTTCCAATGATATGACAAATTCTTCCTTTCATCTGACTTCGAAAATACCATAAAGATGCGATGTGGTCTCATACGCAATATCACAGACAAAAGTATTACATTCACTGACGTGTTGCAAGTTATGTAACCTTGGCAGTTGGTCATATCTCTTGTTATCTCTTGGGAACACACTAAAGTATAAATTACATCTCTCACAGAAATGGTGGTGAATAAATAGACCAATCTTGATAATCCGGGTCTTAGAAGAGTTCTGAAGCTGACTATATCTCTAAGTAACTGAGAATGAATTTTGAGCAAATGTGGAATGAAAGTCACGTGACCTCGATATGATTACACTTGGAATTTTCAAATGCTATTTTCTCAGCCAAAACACATTCGATTGATGTGAAATTGATATCAGTGACGTAGAAAAACTCAATGAAGGGCCTGCCAATCGTGGATTTTTGAAAATCGAGACGTGATAACAGTTTTTTAACAATATTGTTCTGTAATCCAAGGAAGTGCTGCCTTTCTCCACAAGGGGCAGCACCTCCTTGGGTTACAGAACAATATTGTTACACAAAATTCTGATTATGTCTTTCGATATTCGAAAATCCACGATTGGCAGGCCCTTCGTTCAGTTTTTATACGTCACTGATATCGATTTCACATCAATCGAATGTGTTTTGGCTGACAAAATAGCGTTTGAAAATTCCAAGTGTAAATCATATCGAGGTCACGTGACTTTCATTTCCCCTTAACATGGTGGCCACTGATCAGGGGAAATTTGAAAAATGGTCAGGGAAGTAATGAAAAAGTCAGGGGCTCTTCTTTTTGATCAATGGAATGGAAATAATAGCAAAACTTGTATGAATTATAAAAAAAAATATTCTCAGAAATAATTTGCTTTCATTATTCCATTTCATATGTTACCCACGGTACGTTTTTTGGTCCCAAACTAATGTATTGTCGATTTATTCTTACAGTGGCCTTATTGCGATGGAGCTCACGGGCCACACAACAGGGACAATTGTGATAACACCGGGCCTCTTGTGATCAAGAGGAAGGAATAGGAGTTTTAACCATACGATAAATGAAAAATAAGTAAAATCTGAACATTTCAAGTCCTACTTCTTGCCTATCATCATGAATAATATATACGTTAAATAAATTATTCAACTCAGCGATTGCGATACAGCATATACTGAATAGGTAGAATAAGAAACAGGCTGTTGATACGTACAGGGTACGATCACTTCGGTTCCAGAATATATCCTGCAGGCAGAGTTACTGTAGATCAGAAACACATCGTCTCAGCTAGCTAAATCTATATTATACTTATACTCAGTTTTAGTTTCGTTGAAACAGAAGACCTTAGTGGAATTTTGATAAAATTGATATTCAGTGATGGAAAGGTTTCTTTTTTATGACTGACTGGAAATTGTAGCAAGGTTTTTTTTTTACTCGACCTTTCGTAGTCGTTTTGTCAAAATTTCACTATGGTCTATGTTAAAACCCTTTTTTTTTACATATAAAGATTGTTATTTGATATTTTCGTGATCAACAATTCCTGCAGATTTGTGAACTCTGCAGGGAATCGCGAAAGGTAATGGGTCGAAGAATAAAAAAATATTAAATTATAAGAATCAACTATTCATTTAATAACAAAAATCTATACAAGTATGTACACATTGGGTTTACTCCAGTAGTGAGAAATTAATCCATAGTTTTATCAAAATATATCTTTTCCCCAATCGGGCAAGGCGTCGAGCTGCAAACCCGGACCGAGGGAATTTTTACTCCGAGAATTGAAATAAAAATTTGATTCTATGGGCTTCTCTCGCTCTCGCAAAGGTTTGCAAGCTCAAATAGAGGAAGAATCTCTTCTTGACAGGGACCAATAATTAATTATTCGGTTCGCCTAGTTCGATAAATTAAAAATAGATAATTTAACGATAGCAAACGATAGAGTCTACCAAAATATATCATTTTGCCTTTTTTCGCAGGGCATTTATTCTTTGATAAAAAATATACGTTTACAGCTTAGCTGTAAACTAACAAATGATTATCTAGTACAACATTAGTTTTGAGGTACTTTGACAACATAATGTTAGAATGAATCGTATTTCCTAACTCAACTCGTAGCAATAAGTGCGTTGGTAAATCTTGACGGCCAAGTCTTGATTCGTTACATTTCCCACAAGTTCGTCTTCACCTCATTCAAATATTATCTTGCTTGATCATTAAAGCTGGAACAGAAAAAGTATATCGATAGCAAATTTAGGGCCCTTATGAAAAAAGTGAGACACTAATAACTGGGAATACATCGTGATGAGAAAGATGACTCTCACCTCAAAATGTCGTAGGTCGTTGGTATCAAATTCCAGCTCGTTGACGAGTAGTTCTCTGTTGCCATGTCGGTACCTGTGAAATAGATTTACAGTTTTACTTGACTGTTGAACTAGACTTGACGGATTCCATAACTATAGCTGTTCAGATCTGATCAGATCCGCATTAAATTCGATATACAAATCAGTCATATCTGCTTGAATCTGTTCATATCTTATCAGATGTATTCAGATCTGGCCTGATGAGAGACAATTTCGCAATTTTAGTCAGATTTTATTCCCATTCCCAGCTGACTAGCAATACTTCTCTTCCATAAATTTTCATTTGCTAAATTGCAGGTTTCAAATAGAAAAAAAATCATGATCATAATATTTTGACGAAAGGCAACAGGCCAATTTTTTTTTCATCATTTCAATAGTTTTTTGCCCCGAAAAAAAATGGAAATCATGAATATTTCTTCAAACTTAATGTACCAATAATTGAAAAAAAAAGATAGGTGATTACCCTGTGCTGCTTTTTTGATGATTTTGTGAAGATTTTTTGTTGCGAAGCAAGAAGAAGAGGTTCCGAAAGTGGCAAGTTTTTTTTAAACGATTGTGCTATAACATCTTCTCTCAATACCCAAAAGTTACAACATTGGCAAAAGTGGCATGGAAATCAAGTTTATCCTTTATTTCACCGCCATTGTATATACTTACTCGAGATATCGTCTCCAGACAATGAGACTGACGTATGCGAGAACGGCGATGACGGCGAATGTGATCATGGTGATCAGGGCAACGATGCCGGTAGGCATGCTCCCGCTGTCGTCAGCCGACGTCGAGACTGTCACATTTTCCCCGGTATCCGTTGTTTGTTGCGTAGTTGTTGGTGTTGCCAACGTCGTTGTGATGCTATTGGTAATTGTTGTAACAGGCAAAGTCGTAGCCGGGAACGTTGGAATGGTCGAGGAGGCCAGAAAAGTTTCCTCCGTTGAACTAAAGTTCAAGCTTGGATCAGTAACAGACTCTGCAGTACTGTAGTTATAGTCCAGGGTTGAAGACGTCACCGTCGATGCTTGTGTACCGGATACCATCGACATGTCTGAAAATTGGATCGTGTACATGATTATGTTATTAGAATTGTATCAATGAATTTGGTCATCTCATGAACAGCTTTTGAGCATCTGATTTCCAATATGAAGTCGGATAGGGTCAAAGTTTCCGATTTTTTTTCTCCGGTACGGATTGTTTTTTTCTTACAAACGATTCTCACAATTTCTTTAGTACATTCAGTGCTGAACAATGGTGAAAACCGTTCATGAAGACAATAATTCTGTACTTATAGAGAAAAAAAATTCATAAATTGTATGGATCTTGGTGAAGTTGAATCACGGACAGGACAGTGTGCATAAGTAATCCATGCAACAAGTGGTTTGCAATGCAACTATTACAATCACGCAGAATAAAGTTTACAATTAGTGAAGAAATAAATTGGTTCCGGAGTATGTTCGATTGCAATAAAGCAAAAGAAACACGTAAGCCGTTGTGTCACAAGTGTGATCTGGAGTCAGTAATTATAGCTAATGCACGTATGTACCGGCTTTGTCGAACACAAAGTACGTTTCTCCGCCGCCTCGAGCGCTGACGTCGATCATTTCTTTTCCGTAAGATCATGCGCACATGCGCATGCGCATGCGCAAATTGGAAAGTGTCCCTTTTCATACACCTACTATATGGTCTTATGATAAATATACGAACCAGAACTATTGGCAGCTGTCTTGCGCTCGATAAAAGTTTTGTTGTCATACGGTCGTGCCTCGTCCGTTGGGAAATTACATGGCGCCGTCGTTGTATTGTCCACGCAGGGTGTTTCGGTGAGAACAGTCGTACGTACTGTGGACATATTTTCAGTTGTAAAAAAAAAAAAGCAGCTAAATGAGATTATTGGGTTATCGAACAGATCCAGGTATTTAGATTAGGAATTACATACAGTTGAGTTGATCGCTTCAAATCGAGACAATTTTACAGAATGTCAATTTTTTTTGCGCATACAAATACTTGTATATAACTACGTTGCCTATATGTTTCAATGTTCTAACACAAGACCCATCGGGTTGACGAGTGACAATAAGACATATCCTACTTGCGTTACAGATCGGGGCTCTTGCATCAATTTATTTTTGATTTTGATTTGCATATGAAATAGATATACTAACAGCTATAGTAGCACCTCTGTTTATCTTCTTCGTTATTTTTTTTTATACTATCAGTCGGTGTTTCCTTTTCAATTTGCATTCTCCAAGGATTTTTGACTGCCGTTTTTTTTTCCTTCATTCGGCCTAACAGCAAATTTTTTTCGTCATACGTCATTAGGTGACTGTGCAATTTGTTCAGTTGTTCAGTACGATTGGTTTTTTTCCTTCTCAATGAAGTTGCGGTGCAGACATTAAAAGTTTTGTTTTCGCAAAATGTACAAGAAATCATCAAGGAGGAACCCCAAGTATGCAAGTTCAACTGGGTTGGGTGATGTCGAATCAAGCTTGATTGTAAAACATGAATTATTTGACAGCTCAGAAAAAATCAAGGCATCATTGCTACAAGAGTAAAATCTCGTAATTTTTCGTAGAACTTCGTATTTGGCCGAACAAAATTTCTCTGAATTACTACGCAAAACTACGATTCTCTACGGATTCTGGTTTCGCAGTTTCTCGTAGAAATTATTTTCACCAAGGTGGCTACATGTGTTTATGATCGTTTCAATTATAAACCACTTGGTTCTGAGGTCAACTCACCGAACAAAGATAGAATCAAAAGTAATTTTATTGAACAGGACGAGAGAACGGTGCAGGAGCTGAAGACTCGTGGTGGCCGCATCTTTCCACCACGTATGAAATTCCCCAAAGCAATTTGACGGTGGAGCACTACCGCACCTCACGTGGACGGACAAACAAACGTAGTACAGATGCCCGAAATATAGGTTGGCAGGTAGTTTACCCAACTGCTATCAAAGAAGCGGTGCTGCGTATCGCCGGCTGCGTAATGATAGAGCCTGAAATGATAAGAGTTCTTCTTTACAATTGATCGTTATCCATCTTATCACGACTTCATATTCATATGATTGTGTGGGAGTATCCATGTATCAGACTCGGAGCAAGGAGTGATGTGAAAAAAAATGCGATTTTGGTGGCAAAAATTCGCTCTAAAAATGATCCAAATGTACAGATCAATTGCAAAAGGTCGTATGTTGGTAGAATACGTCATTCTTTCATTGGAATGTTAAAGGAAAATTTAGAAAAAAGGTAGAGGCAGGACGTCATAACAGCCATTTTCTTCTTTGACTCCCGTACGAAAAAGTCATAAAAACACCTGAAACGTTTCGAAAAATTCGATAAGAAAAATTTCGCAGATCAAAGAAGAAGGTCGTAAGCGCTAATTTTTTAATTTTCTTTTTGGCGGATACGACCTCAATGCAATTAATGAAAACCATATTTTGCAAAGTAAGGACTTCTACTTTTAATCAACCTCATATTAAATTTCAACGTTTATGAACGAATCTTCGAGTTTTTGGCCTGAATGAGATTTTTTTTTAAATCTACGACCTTCTGCTGTTATGAAAAGCAAAAATTCGTAGAATGGCGCTTACGTCCTTATGTCATAAGACACGCGATACGTTATTGAAATAATTTCAATTTAAATCACGAAGTTATTTGTAATTGAACTTTTTCAATTGCCCATTACAAAAGTGATCTCTAAGGGGTCGTCCACATATTACGTAACGCGATTTGGGGGGGGGGGGGGGGGGGGGGGGGGGTTGGGTTGGTTCGTGGGGGGGGGGGGGGGGGGGGGGGGCCTAAAGTTTTGTTACGTAACAGTTAAAACACATTTTTTTTGGCCTCACGGCCCATAGAAATTTGTAACCGTTTGTTGTATACGCAGCTTCTTAAAATAAAGTGGCAGCATCGAGACGTATGAATCTTCCTTTTTAGCCCCCGCGAATAAAAACACTTGAATTTGTTACCAAAAAACGAAATTGTAAACTGTTACGTATCAAGTAGGGGGGAGGGGGGGGGGGGGCTTTTTTTTGGCCCCTTCATGGGGGGGGGGGGGGGTCAAAAATGGCTCAAAATCGCGTTACGTAATATGTGGACGACCCCTATAATTGTCAAACGAGTGCTCCGATTAAATACATATTTGCACCCACTAGTATAATCTACCAAACTCTAGAGTCTACACAATATTGATAATTTCCATTCATGGTCCAAACACGTCCTGTACCGAGCACCAAGCGCATCAAGTGACAGTGGTAATAAAGGGGGTCATCTAGGCAACCGAGTACACAGCAGGCATCGTTGATAAGTTCGCTCGACTGCTCACGATTTTCTGTTATTTGTTCAGTTATATTGATCACGTTATAATTTTTTTACGGCACAGGCATTGAAAAAGCACTTTTTGACGCGGCAGCTGTTACCGATCCGTAAAGCGGCACTTTATACCGCTAAGCTCCAGGTTTCTGCGATGCGCAGTTCGAAGGGCGCAGTTTAATGTCGCGGAATAAAGTAATTGTACCGCAGTTTCTATACGCACAGAATTGAAAATAAATTCTCTACCTGTTAAAAAAAAGTTACTGTCACTCGTTTTCCTGTTAAAAATAACAAGGACGCTCCATTCCTGTTGAAATTAATCAAGTTCAACAGTTTAAGGATGCAGAATCACGATTAACATCTTCGAAATGTTGTAATAACACGTGTTCTGCGTAGAAAGTCACAAAAGTATCGAATTGTGGTACCGTAGCGAGCCGACAGATGGTTGGCAGTCTTTTTCGTTCTCACGAGTAAATTTCCACCGTGCTGGCTACACTTACGCGTTTCCACACAACCGAAATCATTTCCGACTCGAATGTCGTATAGTGGACGAAGGGCATCGGAAACATATTGATTTTCAATGACGAGACTCTTATGAGTGTTGATTATGAAAGCCTGAAAACATGCAAATTAATGGTAGATAGTAATGGCACTTGACAGTGATGAAGTCGAACAGTTATCAACTGTCAATTTGAGGATGAAATTGATCTAGAACCAGAAGGTATTCAGAGTAGAATAAGAAAATAATAATAATTAACGTCAAGTTATCGTTTCACAAATGTTAAATCCTGCATTGCCACAGTTATTCCATTCAGACAGAAAAGATGAGTCTCGTTGAAATACCATCAGTTCCTTGTTGCCCTGACACTCTTTTCTTCGGGGCAATACCAAGAAAATCTGTTACCTCCAAAAAATGGACAGGTTCTTCCGGTAAACGTTCAACCATCATGGGTTCTGTTGAATTGACAGAAATACTTATGTGGACTTTCTGGGATGGGTAAGAGATGTTGAAATTAACAAATTTGTTTCAACTACGCAGTTCGTGCTACTTTGTGAAAGTATTCGACTCGTGCCGTTTTACCCTACACATCAGGCACCAACCTGGATGACGAATGCGAACCAATCCTGTGTGCAACACGTCATGCTGAGCAGGAGAATCGAACAAAGCAGCACACACTTGACACGAGCACTTTCAGAAAATTGTTATTAATAAAGTCCCACTGCATCTGACTTTATGACAAAAGTCAAAGCTGCTTCACAGCTTTTAGCGTTCAATTTTGATATTTCTCTTCACCGATTCAATCACGTCAAGTTTAGAACGCACAACCAGACAGCAGATCATCAACTGTCGCTAATTATCGCTTACTTGATAGTTAGCGATGGCGGATTATGACCTTGCCTCAGAACGTCACTTATACCAGGTCAAAAATAACGAAGCAGCCGTTGACTGATATATTACATTGTTGAATGTCATCAAGAGATCGCAGAAGTGACCACGATAAAAAACTAGCTCACACTGATCAAATGCCTGGCCGCTATGCTCAAGCCGGGTCGCGACGTCGATGACGCCACAAGCACGTGTTATCTGCGTCCCTCAAAGTTGCGACGCGTTGCCCCTACCCTCGCAGAGATCTACACATTACCCTCTACCCCGATCTGCGCTTTTCGAATTTTGGTTCCAAGCATGGAACATGGTGGCCATTGGTCAGGGGAAACCGGAAAGTCGGGAAAAAGTCAGGGAATCAAAAAAAATGGTCAAGGAAAAGTCAGGGAATCCAAAAATGGTCAGGGAAAAGTCAGGGAATCCAAAAAATGGTCAGGGAAAAGTCAGGGAATAAAAAAAATGGTCAGGGAAGAGTCAGGGAATCCAAAAAATGGTCAGGGAAGAGTCAGGGAATCCAAAAAATGGTCAGGGAAAAGTCAGGGAATCCAAAAAAATGGTCAAGGAAAAGTCAGGGAATCCAAAAAAATGGTCAGGGAAAAGTCAGGGAATCCAAAAAATGGTCAGGGAAAAGTCAGGGAATAAAAAAAAATGGTCAGGGAAGAGTCAGGGAATCCAAAAAATGGTCGGGGAAGAGGGAATCAAACAAATGGTCAGGGAAAAGTCAGGGAATTCAAAAAATGGTCAGGGAAGAGTCAGGGAATCCAGAAAATGGTCAGGGAAGAGTCAGGGAATCCAAAAAATGGTCGGGGAAGAGGGAATCAAATAAATGGTCAGGGAAAAGTCAGGGAATCCAAAAAATGATCAGGAAAAGAGTCAGGGAATCCAAAAAATGGTCAGGGAAAAGTCAGGGAATAAAAAAAAATGGTCAGGGAAGAGTCAGGCAATCCAAAAAATGGTCGGGGAAGAGGGAATCAAATAAATGGTCAGGGAAAAGTCAGGGAATCCAAAAATTGATCAGGAAAGAGTCAGGGAATCCAAAAAATGGTCGGGGAAAAGTCGAGGAATTTTATGGCGATACATACAAGACAGAATAAAAAATCACCGGCGACTCTTTTTCTTCCTCGCGCTGAAATCTTGATCATTGGAAATTGTAGCAAAACTTGTATACAGAGTTGCAAAGAAATCTGTTAATTTTAACATCTTTTACCCGTCCCAGAAAGTATCCACATAAATATTTCTGTCAATTCAACAGAACCCATGATTGTTAAACGTTTACTGGAAGAACCTGTCCATATTTTTTGGAGGTAACAGATTTCCTTGGTATTGCACCGAAGAAAAGAGTGTCAGCGCAACAATTTCAACGAGACTCATCTTTTGTGTCTGAATGGAATAACTGTGGCAATGCAGGATTTAACATTTGTGAAACGATAACTTGACGTTAATTATTATTATTTTTTTATTCTACTCTAAATACCTTCTGGTTCTAGATCAATTTCATCCTCAAATTGACAGTTGATAACTGTTCGACTTCATCACTGTCAAGTGTCATTAATATTTACCATTAATTTGCATGTTTTCAGGCTTTCATAATCAACACTCATAAGAGTCTCGTCATTGAAAATCAATATGTTCCCGATGACCTTCGTCCACTATACGACATTCCAGTCGGAAATGATTTCGGTTGTGTGGGAACGCGTAAGTGTAGCAAACACGGTGCAAATTTACTCGTGAGAACGAAGAAGACTGCCAACCATCTGTCGGCTCGCTACGGTACCACAATTCGATACTTTTGTGACTTTCGACGCAGAACACGTGTTATTACAACATTTCGAAGATGTCAATCGTTATTCTGCATCCTTAAACTGTTGACCTTAATATCTTACAGCCACTTTCAGATTTCAACAGGAATGGAGCGTCCTTGTTATTTTTAACAGGAAAACGACTGACAGTAATTTTTTTTCAACAGTTACAGAATTTGTATTCAACTCTATACAAATTATAAATGAAAAACGTATTCTCAAAAATAATTTTCTCTCGATAGTGATTCAGAGCACGATTTATCAGATACTTGAATAACCACCAGTTCGGCCGAATTTCAGTCAGGGAAAAATCATCATTCGGCCAGGAAAAGTCAGCGATTTTTTTGTCAACTCTTTATACCGGCCACTATGTGGAAATTCGATATTTAACTTCAGAGGTGAACGAATATTTAATACAAGTTTAAGTGCTGTTCCTTTTTTTTTACCCCAATTGACTCCGCAACTTTGGTTTTCTTAGGTATATAGTTGGCAATGAATCCTGAAGGTCGCTAAGTGAAGCCAACAAGCCGCAGGGCCAGCGTGTCGGCTACGACTAAAGGTCGTAGAGAGCTCAAAACCAAACAAGTAAATCGAAAGGCGATCTAATCTAATCAGCTGCAAAGTCCGCGGCAACTTATGCGATCAGCATATATTGACGTCCGGTGTGAGTCGCTCATCTTCAGCACATTATCCCAAGTCACGTTCGTCGCTGTTAATATTGAGATATTTGGAGGTCGTGATAGAATGATTGAGTCAATCGACCTCCAAGATCTAGATTGATCGTGACATATTATCGACGTTGGTCCATCCGTCCTGTCCTGTATGAGAGCGAGCGGAGATCAACCAATCGGTGGGTCACTTTGCTGATGCGCTGTCGAATTCCACACTAGATCGAATCTCGTGCAGAACTTGTCCAAGCCTACGCTGTGACCTATTCATAGAACGTAGAAATAGGTCTCATAAACCTATGTGTACGTTAATTACCTCTAATCTTTGGCTATTGAGGATTTAAATTACGTATGTAACACATCTGACAGAGAGTCGTACCCTGTTGACTTGTGGTGTTTGGTTGTCTACCGAATAGGAATATGAACCTATGAACATTTCAAGACAAACAAGTTGACCCATTTGATTCCGATGATTCAATTCGGCGATCGAATGATAATAGCGTACCAGTTGAAACGTAGATTCATATTGGCAACGGTCAAGTGTTCGAATTCAGGCGTTCCAAATTTTCATTGTTTTAGGAAAATTTTATGAACCCAAATTTCCTTACATCTTTGTAATTTTTCGGAGAAATTGGAAGGATTGCATGGAATTGTACTCCACCCTGTCGTAAAAAAAACCGCTTTTAAACGCGTTATAAATTTTGTTTTTTATGAGAATACTTTGTGCCTTTGCTACACCTGTAATTCTCCATAATCATAAAACAATGATTTCAGTAAAGAATCATACAAGCAAATATATATTTGTATAATTTTGACTAAGCAATCTGCTGTTTAAATATCAGTGAATTTTTTTTTTTAAAGTCTGAAAGTTTTTCCGATTAATTTACAATAAATATGTAAAAATACGTGTCAGATAGTAGATATTAAAATATTTTTACACTAGTAAGAAATATTTTTTTTCACAGCATTCAGACTTTTTCAGAATTCATTAAAATATATTATTTTTTTCTTTAATAGAAGTGATTGATTTATATAAATTCTGAATTCATAAATTGTTTACATGAAATAACTTTCTAAACTACATTTCGCAGGTTTAATCACAATATTTGTTAATAAATTATCTCTCATTGTTCGTGTACATAAATTTCTCTTGGTCATATATTTATAGAAAATAATAAAAAAAACAAAAAAACAATACCATAGAAGTTAATTACACCGAATCGGATTGTCAAGAGTATATCATGACTGTATACAAGATCCAGGTTTAATAAGATTACCGTATTTCTCGGAAGCAGCTGTACATGGCTATAACTTCTACGGCACTAAATGGTGCTTAAGCCTACCGCGTCGTATATCGATTATGCTAGTTTTTGGTTCTATATTATTCGCAGGATTATGCCGTTTAGTATACATTTCGTTTTTAATTAGGCGAGTATATTGTACTCCGACGAGGTCAAGCGCGATACCGAGCGACGTTGAACCAGTTGAAGGCAGCGTATGAAATGGAATGTATTGCAAGACATTTCTACTTCCTCAGATCCACGATTTTTATAACTGCCGATGAATCCAATTTACAGTGGCTTGCTGTCTGTAACAATCGTTCAATTCCGTTGATCTTTGTGTTAAAGAGCATGCTCCAGTCATTCTTTACTCTTCTTTACCGACCGTACCCGGTTTTCACTTATTTTCACCGATAGCAAAGCCTACGCGTCACGAGCGCGGAAAAGGAACCATATTTCGGAAAACTTCTTCGTTTCATGCAACAATGATGACGTATTCTTGAAAATTGCACAAAATGGTAATTGTCGATGTCAAGCGGTGATTGTGAGTTTCGCCCGTTCATCATGGCCGCGACCACCGCTTGACATCGGCAATTACCATTTTGTGCAGTTTTCAAGAATACGTCTTCATTGTTGCATGAAACAAAGAAGTTTTCAGATATACATCTTCGGAATTCCATCTAGAATTGCGCTGTTGGTTCCTTTTCCGCGTTCGTGACGCGTAGGCTTTGCTATCGGTGAAAACAAGTGAAAACCGTGTACGGTCGGTAAAGAAGAGTAAAGAATGACTGGAGCATGCTCTTAACCAGTCCTAGAACTCTTCACTCATATTCACTTCCACCTCTCGAGGTATCAGATATCTTAATATCGTTCCTCTTTCACCTCAAGTTTGCGATTTTCATTATCCCTCAAGAAAGTCGAAGACTTTTTTGGGTGAGAATCCAAATCGCAAACTTGAAGTCGAAATGTCGGCACCCCGAGGTAGTCTTATACTCACTACGTAAAGGGGCGGTTGTGTCGGATGAGGGTGAAATCCGGTCGCCCTACAGTTAGCTATGAAAGCCAGCCCATAATCCGGAGTCAAGGTGTAGAACCCGGTGCTGTTAAACAATACAAGCATAAAAATTTTTCGCAAGACTCGAATATTTGGCGATGCCAAAATGACCATGTATGACCTACTCTTGGTATTTCGGTGCACATACGACAGCTATTGCTTCTGGCATCATTAGCTGGTACGAACAATGCGTGTGGAGGTCTACACTGGATAAAAATGCCGTTTGCGTAGGATGCGTCTGAAAAAAGTATCGATTCAAGAGTTTGAACAATTTGATAAATGTATCGTCAGCTCACGTGGATCCATCCAAGAGTGATCAAATTGTGCTGATCCTGATAGTCAAATATGTCCTCTTCGTTGTGCGTGATGCAAGAATCCGGCGACCCCGCCTGTTGCGGTACCAGAAGATGGGTAACGAGTAGCTTGTCGCGTTCCAGCCGCCCAGCCAATACACCACAGGTTTCTTTGTTCTGCATCGTGTTATGAGAAGCCAGTAACAGAAACTCCGACATCGTTCTATGAGGTAGTACAACGTCTCGCAAATCATGCTTGTCCAGCAGCTGAGGTTTAGTCGAACGATCAACTTCTGGTGTATCCCTGTAGTAAAAAAAAGAGCAAAGGATGCATGAAAAAATCCTTGCAGCAGTTTTCGAAGACTGGAAACAAATTTCAGCCTCCTGCGATGAAAGTGTAAGCGCAAGGAACTTTGCGAAGGAGATTTTTCCCCCCAGAAAACTTGCCTCCACGAGACAATTGGAGTTGAACCGCTTTTAGCGCTTTCTCTATCATCAACACTAACAGTGCTAAAAGCTGGTTTGAAAAACCGCCTTAGGTTCGGCGTGACGTCACATGTAACACGTAACCCCCCCGCTACCCCCCGCCCCTCCCCCCCCCCCAGCGTAACGGTTTTCGTGACGTCACATGTAACGCGT
>JAFFZH010013691.1:2963-29227 GCA_018420115.1 Euura saliciscinereae | reverse complement strand
TGACTGCAAACGTGGAAAAATCCCATGTATTTTAAATGGAAAACTTCAACCCCCGTGGTCAAGGGTCAAGCATTTTTTTAAAAATCTGAAAAAAATTACAGCATTACTTGTTACGTATTTTGAACCGATTTAGGTGGCGGCAAGGGTAAAATTAATTTCGAGCCGAAATAAGGACCACCCTATTGTTCCCCTCAACATTTTAGCCAGACAATATTTCATCTACCGCTGTTCTTCTTCTCGTTTTAAACGCTCGGATTCGATCTTCTGTCGTTTCTTCGCATCCTCCAAATACTTTGCCTGCTCTATTTTATACTGCGCAAGCAGCTGGGTTTTCAGGGTTTCGGCTTTGGGTAGTATTTCTCGTAACTTTTGCTGGTTTATTGCTCTATCCTTCAGCGACACTGTGTTATATTGCGGATGATTTCTTATCTTCTCCAGAAATATGCTGAGAAAACAAACAGAAAGAAACGTGTTCCCTCAAACTGGTAACAAGGAACCCGTAGTGTCAATGGCATATCGGATCTTACGTCATAAACTTCATGAACAGAATATAAGCATTTTCCAGGCTGCCTTCCTCCATGTATACATTCGCCATTCGAATCATTTCAACTCCGGATCGGTAATATCTGAAATATTCAACCGGTAGAATAGTCGTAAGGAATCTGTGAGAGTAGAAATTGTTGAGAGAAGCGTCGTCGTCGTACCTGCGAGGTGGAATGTTGTGGTCTATATCAACTGCGGTGCCGTAATCGGCGAGCGCCTTTATCCGTTCGTCAGGTCCGATCAATCCCACGTCCTTCAGAGCGGTGTATCTGACCGGCGTGTAGTGTGCCTGGTCCTTATCTTTATTTTTATCCTGATCCATAGTGTTTTTTTTTCTTTTTTTTGGAGGTTATGACAGTCTCCGTGGGAATGGTAGTTCAGGAATTTCCTTTCACGCCGTACGGTTTCGTTGACATGTTTACACCGTTCTTCTAGTATCTATCGTTTGAACGTTTTTTTGTTTTCTTTTTAACTGTTGTAATTCTCGAGGGAGAAATTTTGTGACACGGAGACTCCCACCATGCGACTGATTTGATTACTCATTCATGGAATGATGGAAACCACTGTACTCGCCAGGTGACTCACGCATAAACTAGAGTTCAATATGGCCGCCATTGACAAGCGACGTTCAATTGCGGGAAGTTTGAAATGCGTTGATTAAGACATGGACCACGTGACCTAAGCGAAGTCGCATCAGCACCACGGTCGTATACACAGGTCGGGCAACGGACGTGGTGGGGGTAGCCCCCGGTAGAGGAGTCACGAGTATTTACATTTTTAGCCACTACGGGCCACTGCTATCGAGGGATGTGCGAGAAGCGCATGCGCCGTTGAACCTACACCACGATCGTGCATATACATATATATCACGGTATATCAGTATGCCCACGATCCCTCGATAGCAGCGACGCATGTGGCGGCGAGCAGAAAGAAAAACGGTGCCTGTAACGGAGACTCCTGGCATCACAGCGATGGGTACCCCGTTGCCCGACCTGTGTATACGACCGTGATCAGCACACTCCAAGCGATATTATGACGGCGAAAATTTGAACTGATTTCAACAGGGGTGCTCAAAGTAATCATGAAGATCACGATTCTACGATTCATCGATTTTTCGTTCCAATATTTTATTTTATCACAATTCCTGTATAAAGGATAACTCCGTAGTCTCGGCGTAAGAATTCGACGCAATAGAACGCGATCCGCTCGCGAATGACCCTATCAAGAACACATTGACCTCCACTGATAATAAATTTCGCCAGAATCGGTTTTGTTATAGTTCTTTCCGTTAGTCTTGAAAATATGAAACAACAGTTATCTTGGCATCCATTGAGTGGAATAATGTTCAATTAATCGAGTATCCGACATTGGTGACATTCAAATATCCGCGGGTCTCCGCCATTGTGACCAAGAAGACAAGAGCAAGGAGGATTAGATAGAGGGAACGCTGCCATAAGGCCGCAATGTATTTTAGCGTACACAGCGTTCAGCGCCTCAAGCAGGTCGGTCCGGAACTATAGTACCCCCACCCTTCTTTTTTGCTAGTGCACCGCCAGATTCAAATGTACGGTTCAGAGAAAAACGGTTCTGAGCTGTGCGAACTAGTCTTGAAAAGCCATTGAGGAAACAGAAGGGTAACGGAAAATGATGTAGAAGCCTATTTTATCACAAAATAATTTGGTTTTATTGAGGACAGAAATAACTTCTGTTGAACTCCCACACATACGATTCAGGTAACAAATATTCGTCATTGAACATCAATTGACGAGATAAGTGGCATTAAGAATATGTTGACATCAATTTAGGCAATAGTTTGGCGAAATATATTTGTACATGCAACTTAGATTTACGTCATAAATCTCGGTAATACTAATGCTAACAATAAAAAATATCTTCACATTGATTAGAGTCCTGATTTAACAAAATATATTTATATATATACAACTTATATCTAACTCACGATTTTAGGTAATATACTAATACTAAAAATAATACTAGGTAATACTAATAATAATAGGTAATACTAATACTAAAAATAAAAAATATCATCACATTGATCAGAGTCGTAATTTAACAAAATATATTTATAGATAAAACTTATATCTAACTCACAATTTTAGGTAATACTAATGCTGATAATTAAAAATATATTTACATTAATTCAAGTCTTACTATAACAGAATATATATACATAAAACTTATATCTAACTCACAATTTTAGGTAATACTAATGCTAATAATTAAAGAATATATTTACATTGATTCAAGTCTTAGTCAAGTCAAGTTTCCATGAGTACCCTTATCATTTTTTGGCGCGTTCATGATATTTACAATTACTCTTCTGTTCTCACCTGATATTATGATCTGAGATACGTTGTTGGCATTGATGTTTATAATTTGTGTTCGTGGTGGCGAACGTCTTTCCTGCTGTTCAGTGCTTTGTCGATGATTGTCTGTGATTTGCAAATTTGTGTTAATATTACTATTAATGACCACTACTTCAGTTACAGTTGATTGTGAGAACATTTTGTACCTTCGATCAATTTCTGGGGTTGCGATTTCCGTTGCGAAGTTCCATGGAAGACCCCACATATCGTCGGCACAGCATTCCGCACTAACAGCGGCCTCGGATACTTTTTCCTTATTGACTTCGGGTCGAAATGATCCCCACAAATACGGACGTTCTCACCTTCTCTCTTTCCAGTAAATTGTAGCCATTTCTGGCGCCTGTAAACAGTTACATATATGTATGTATAACTTAGATGTGTTTTCAATTGTAATCAGGGTAAACAATCCTAATTTCGAAAATAACATCGTTACACACATTGGAAAATAGAGAAGACATATTAGACATTACATTAGAAACATTGGATAATGAATTCCTACTATAAACGCCCTGATGGTAATCTTTAAATTACGACCGAGTTTGAGGTTAGGTCTGCACCAAACACAGTATGCGCATATCAAGTTAAATTTATATGTACTCACGTTTCAATATCTTTTGGCAGTCTGAAAAAAGAGTGCTGCGAATCGTCTGTCGAATTCCTCCCACAGCATTTTACACCACACCTTAAAACCATTTTCAGGTTTTAAAAGTTATCACACACTTTCAGTCGGTTACTGTACTGTTCACGAGTATAACTGGTAATGGCGTCGGCGTCGGTCCCCGGGAGCGTCAGCCATCGGTAGTGGGGTGCCGTTCAACAGCCTGAATTGACGCATGCGCAGAAGCAACTAAGCTTTCGGACCCACCTGACAGATGGCGCTGTTGTTTCGGTATACGCTCAGCGTTCCCTCTATCTAATCCTCCTTGGGCCTATGTATACGGCAGCCGCTTGGCAGCGCTGTTAAGCGAAAACTACATGCGCGATGGGGCACTGCGCATGTTTACATTCATTCGATTGGTGGTCTCAAATTATTTGACTGCGCAGTGCCGCATTCCGCATGTACCTTTCAGCAGCGACACCTGGTGGCCACCATACACGGGCCTACCGGCTACCCCCACCATGCGAGTTCGTTCCTCGTTCTCCTGCCTCTACTCAGTTACGACGGCGCATTGTTGCCAAATTTCCAACTGTCATCGACTGTTGACTAGTCAACATCGGTCTGCCGACGCGACACGTGCTCGGTGTTAGGCGGCACACATCAATCTCTCGAAGAATCATCTCGACGATGCAATGGACCAAAACGACAAAGGAGGAAAGGATGACGACGTGTCGCCTCCGAAACAGCCGAAACTTGATGCACCCGGCACCGTGAAGAATTCGGGATGCTCCAAAGGCGATTTGCCACAAGACAACCCAGCCGGAACGTCAAAGCCAAAAGGTGCTTCGAAACTGAATGCTGTTCTCGTCAGTCCTAAACAGGTACAGTCTCACGTAAATCATTCAGATCTTTGGTATCGCATCAAACTTCATCACGCATTATGCTACTATGTGCTACTCGGTTGTTTCAATGTTATGAATGTTTTTCAGAAAGGAAATCCATTGCTCAAGTCCATAACCAGCGTTCCTTGGGAATTCGACGACATAGTTCCCGATTATGTAATGGGTAGAGGAACGTGCGCCCTCTTTCTCTCGATACGCTATCATCAACTGAATCCAGACTATATTCACGACCGACTCAAGCTACTCGGCAAGGCTTACGACCTTCGCGTTCTCTTGGCTCAGGTAAAGCTAGCTCTCTGAGGGAGGAGGCAGTCCAACTTTCAGAGGTTTTTTACCATCGAGTTTCAAGTTTGCCTTAAGATGGTGGCGATTTGAGTGTTAGAATTTGATGAGCGATTATTGCACCAGGTTGACGTTGCTGAACCGCATCATTCCCTCAAGCACCTGACCCGGATATGTATTCTGGCTGATCTGACCTTGATGCTGGCCTGGAATGCCGAGGATGCCGGGAAGATAATTGAGACTTACAAGATCTACGAGAACAAACCTCCAGACATGATTATGGAACGGGGTGACATATCGCCGCATGAAAAAGTAAGTTGATTCACCTCAGTACAACATACGCCAATTACGTCTTCAGCCCACCATGGAACCAGTTTTGTAAGAATTAGAAAATATGCTCATCATTATTGTACACATGAACATGCCAATCGTGCCGCACATTGTTTCCAAACTGCCTGAAAGGTGTGACTTACAAAAAAAAAATTGTTCAATTTGCCCCAATATGTAATTGATTTCAAGGAACTATAATTTGATAGACACAGGAATGATAATACAATAACACAGGAAACACATAGTGATAATGACATGGAGATAATTGAGGAGTCGTAACACAGACGTGATGTGGAAATAATAGCACAGCAAGTACATATGCAGGATTAGTAGTAGTACAGCAATAATATAGAAATAATGACATAGTGACAAGTTAGTAGGGGAGAACATGCGTATTTCTGTATAAACTTTGATTATTTCTTTTGTTAATCCGAACACATGACTCTCTGATCTTTGGCACCTTCATCAAAAGTGTCATAAACGGCCATAACTGACCATTGGCATTTTTTCAAAAACGTTTCATTGGTTCAAGTACATCCGTTTCAGCAATGGTATCAAAACAGTCTAAACTACAGTAGACTCTCACTTATTTTACGAAGTCGGGACCGGGCCCGACCACCTATTTTGCCGCGAGAGGGGCTCCCCACTACCGAACTGGCGCAGCAGCATCATCTGTCGGTGCCCCAGCGAATTACCACCAACCGCACTCACTGTCATAAGTTTTATAACATAAAGTCGAATCGTTACACATATGGTCCAAGAGTTGATTACGATACACACCTTTATTGATAAGGTGTAAAAAGATTATTAATTTAGAACAAAATCAACCAAGGTACGTACCGGAATCAGTTATAATAAATTGAATACGTAATCACGGAATAATGAGGTTATGTTTGTCTGATTCTTTCGAGCACCTCGATTGTTTTTGTTTCGAACATGGATTATTAAATGTACGAAAAATACTTGCAGCGATGGATAGCAACACAAAGAAGCGGAAATATCAGCAAATCTCTATTGCCGATAAAATGGATATCATTCAACGGTTCGATAGGGGCGAAAAAAACAAAGACCTAGCCCTCAAATTTGGAGTCTCGCATGCAGCCATTTCATACATTTTAAAAAACAAAGAAAATATCCAAAAGCATTTTCAATTGCTATCTGACCAACAAGGGAATCAAAAAAGAACAAGGGTGGATGCCGTAGACGATTCTGTTCTAGAAAAGGCAGTATTTCAATGGTTTATTCAAAAACGGAGCCTTGGCGAACCTGTGTCGGGTCCAGTGCTTCAAGAAAAAGCACGAATATTTAGTGAACATCTACAGGGCCCGAGTGATTTCGTTGCAAGTTCAGGATGGATAACTCGCTTCAAACAAAGGCATGGAATCCGTGAATTGACGGTCCAGGGAGAGAGACTGTCCTCAGACGTCGAAGGAAGTTCTGACTTCAAAGAAAAGTTTAATCAACTATTGTTGTCAGAGCAATATGATTTGGACAATGTTTATAATGCCGATGAAACTGGCCTAGCCTGGAAAGCGTTACCGAGACGTACACTTGCATCGAGGGAAGAGAGAGATGCAGCTGATCGAAAGATTCTAGAGGATCGAGTCACTGTGATGACATGTGCGAATGCTACTGGCACTCATCGAATCAAACTTTTGGTGATAGGTAAATCTCAGAAGCCTCGCTGTTTCAAGAACGTGGTTAATTTACCAGTGACTTATCGGGGCCAGAAGAGTGCCTGGATCGATCGAAAAATCTTTGAAGACTGGTACAGGGAAGAATTTCTGCCAGCAGTTACGTCTAGAAAGAGCGGAGCGACAGAAAATTTTTTATTGCTGCTGGACAATGCACCGTCACATCTACCATTGGCTACATTGAATGCAATTGACAACCGATGCACGGTAATGTATTTTCCTCCTAATGTCACTGCGTTGATTCAACCAATGGATCAAGGAGTTATCGAGGCCACAAAAGGACTGTATCGCCAGGCTTTCCTGCGAAATCTTCTTCTCCAAGAATCCAGGGACACTAGAGGCATCGTAGAATTCCTCAAGGGATGGACAATGGGGGACTGCTGCAGAACGATTGCTCAAGCATGGGACAGCGTAACGGAAGTAACACTAGCGAATGCGTGGAAAAGATTGCTAACCAATGACGTTGTTTGTCGAAATCTAACTGCAGTTACTGAGATAACGTTATTGTTAAATGACATCCAAGCCGGAGGTGAGCCGTACACCGACGATGATACCGAAGAGTGGCTCCAAGTCGACGAATGCTGTCCAACATGGCAAATATTATCTGACGAGCAAATAATAGCTAAAGCCAACGGAGAGGAGTTGCTTGAGTTACCTGCAGATGAGGACAATGATGGCGATGAGAACGAACAAGGTGACTCTTGCGAAGAGGCGCCACGTCCACGTGAAGTTTTAGCGGCAATGAACACGATAACTAAGTGGTACGAACACAGGTGGGAAACTCAAGCTCAGGACTTTCAAAGTATTCGCAAGATGCGTGAAATCGCTGTAAATGAAGCACTTTTAGAAGCAAAAACTCCTATCTGCACAGCGATTGAGGTTGAGGAAAACAGTGGAAACTAATACGTGCCTGCTATTCAATTATGAAATTCGTTTTGAATTATATTTTTCAATCAAAAAGTCATCTTCAAGTGTGATAATACATATAATATGATGTAATACAATTTAATATGAGTTCGAATAGTGATATTAAATATATATGTACTGTAATTATTAAGGTGAAATGAAAGTCACGTGACCTCGATATGATTTACACTTGGAATTTTCAAACGCTATTTTCCCAGCCAAAACACATTCGATTGATGTGAAATTGATATCAGTGACGTAGAAAAACTGAATGTAGGGCCTGCCAATCGTGGATTTTCGAATATCGAAAGACATAATCAGAATTTTGTGTAACAATATTGTTCTGTAACCCGAGGAGGTGCTGCTCCTCGTGGAGAGAGGCAGCACTTCCTTGGATTACAGAACAATATTGTTAAAAAATTACGTCTCGATTTTCGAAAATCCACGATTGGCAGGCCCTTCATTGAGTTTTTCTACGTCACTGATATCAATTTCACACCAATCGAATGTGTTTTGGCTGAGAAAATAGCGTTTGAAAATTCCAAGTGTAAATCCATGGAGTAGAAGGAGACATATCTCCCCACGTTTAGGCTTCTAAAAGTGGTCGTAAAATCCCACGGTAAAGGGAGCGCTGCGAACGAGTCTGTACCGCAGAGATCCGGACTGACGTAGGCGCGCGCATCAGATACACGTAGCCATGTCCATGGTCACTATGGTTACGCGGAAAAGAGGATCGGGGTTACGCGGTATCTGGTGCGCGCGCTCACGTTAGCCCGGATCTCTGCGGTACAGACTCGTTCGTAGCGCCCCCTTTACCGTGAGACAAATTTTTCTTTCAAGATATGTCTCCTTCTACTCCATGTGTAAATCATATCGAGGTCACGTGACTATCATTTCACCTTAAACAGACCGTTCTTTCTAGAAAGATGTACCTTACTTTTTTCATAAAGTTCATTGTCAGGTTATAACGTTAATCCTCTCTGTGATCCGTGTACACTAATAGGCACGATCACTCCGATTAAGCTAATATTAAACGAGTTTCATCACTATCACTTGGTTTGAATTATTTATCGGTATTTCTGGAATTTTGGATTTGATAGCACTCGCATTGATAAGAAATTTTGATTTTATCGAGAAAGACTCTCTCAGGGCTTCGATAAGGTACCTAGATCAATTAACACCTGCTCTCGTGGTTTTTGTGCAATGAGGTAACGAATTACCTCAAGGAAAGGAATTTTCTACCTGAGCTAATAACGAGAGGACTCAGTGTCGAAGATACGGCTTTGGTGCTTCCCTTTCTCGAAAGTCCGGGTGTTACTACTAACCGCACTCTTCACTGAGGACTAAACCAGATTTTAGCAGGAGAATTAAGGATCGGAGCAGTTTACTAAGGAGTGAATGTGGTGTAGGTGTAAATGATAAGCAGTTAGACAGATTTATGTTGATAGCGAAGATGATGCGCAAGCAACAGCACAGAAAATTGTAAATAAATTTTAGCGTTTTGTTAAATAGACTGAATTAATTAAAGCAAAATAATAGAAATGTTAGCAACTGTGTTTTGTGTAATTTTGTGATCGTTAATTAAATTTTTCCGTAAATCGGAAGGCTGTCGCCTTAAATGTACTTTCTCAAAATTTTTCTAAGTTAGAAAATGAATTTAAATTCGTAATTCATGGAGAGCTCCCATGAATTACGTACCAATGAGACCCAGAGGCCGGACCGAAGTTAAGACTCGAAAGATCGGCACGACTGATACGCGGATCAAGCCGGACCGAAGTGACAACTGAGAGGCTTGTCAGGCCAGACCGAAGTGACTCTGATTGTGCGGTGATTTACCATTACAGCTCGGTTTGAGGACTACTTCTCGGTACGCGTAGTCACAATTTCTACAAATTTTAGGAGTGGGGACTGACCCACGAACTCCTCAACTTCCCGACTTGGCGTATGAATACTATTTACAGATTTTCTGTTCTCTTCCATCCGTGTTAATCTCCATTTATTTGTAAGAGTCATATGTATGGTCCGGTTGAAATGTGTGTACAAAAGGTATCCTTAAATCTAGTATAACAGGCGGTTTGAGTTTACGTGTGTGTGTTAAAACAAAATTGTGTGTGTGTGTAACTGTTGTTGCCAGAGTGGCGATGTTTCTACGTGTCTGTTGGTCTTCTAATGATTGTGTGTGTATGTGTGTATGAGATTCTGATTCTATATTCGTATAAATGGCAATTAAATTTTCTACTATTAAATTTAAACAAAATATATTAATGAGCGGGTTGTTGAATACGTTACAAGGTTTAAATTCATAAAGGCATAAAGTCATTGTCAGGTTTACAATAAAGTAGTACGCATAGTTGAGAAATAACTGTTTAATTCCTAATTGTCGAAACTAACGCATTGTCGAATGAAGCAAAGTGAGGTTAGAGCTACATGTAAGGAAAGAAAGAGTGGGGGTTAGATCCCCCCTCGAGTCGTAAGATACGTGAGAGCACTTCCGTAAAATAGGGGCGGCGGTAAAATAGGTGAGAGTCTACTGTACGAGCATTTGACCATTCTACTATATTTCCCCTTATTTCTTCGCTTTAATTTCACACTGGAAACGCTCGTTGGGTTCCGATATTTAGCAACGCGACGTCTGGTGGCGGGAACGCAAACTCGTACAGTGCAGATAGCTTCGCGACTTTCTATGGTATTCGGTGTAATTTTGGGAGAATTTAATCAATGAAAACAAGTCAATGCACAGACAGAAGTTTATGGAACGATGTCTCAATGTGAAAGCAATTGCTTTTGCACAGCTTATGCGTGCTCAAATGATGATTATGAACGTATTTACCGAGTAATTTCGAATTTAAGGCCTTTTGAGGGCCTCCTGTTTTACCGACTTTTGACAGCGGATATTTCACTGTATCCTCACGGCTCCGCGAGAGCACTTATCATTTTCAGGGAGCGTCTGAATTATTCCTACGATAGTTGGGTGTTGCGCTCTGCTGTTCAGAAAATCCATGAATGGAATTAGAATTAATAATTGATTTATTGGTACGAGGCTGCAGAATCAGTTGTCACCAACACATGAATGATACACAGACACGGGAAAGAGAATTCAACTATGTCCGACAATCGGAACAAAACACAGACATTGTTATGACCAGAGCGCAGCGAATGCAACTGTCAGGAATCTTCTGGTATCACTCCGAGGTGGATTAGAGTCACAAAACGGATTATTCTTTACATCAAAATCGCGAGGCGATCGCGTTGTTTCGACATACACATGCGAGACGAGGTCCTGTAGAAATAGTTGCAACCGATTCTAGCGAAATTTATTGTCAGTGGAGGTCAATGTGTTCTCGATAGGGTCATTCGCGAGCGGATCGCGTTCCATTGCATCGAATTATTACGCAGAGACTGCAGAATTATCGATGATATTATTATTTATATAGGAATTGTGGTCGAATAAAATATTGGAAGGAAAAATCGATGAATCGGACAATCGTGACCTTCACGATTATTTTGAGCAACCCTGTTGAAATTAGTTCAAATTTTCGCCGTCACAATATCGCTTGGAGTGCGCTGATGCGACTTCGCTGAGGTCACGTGGTCCTCAAAAGGCCTTGAAATTCACGAGTACTGCATACGGCAATGCATGGCGCATAATCGTTTGGCGGCGGAAACGCAAACTACCCTAGTACAGACTTTTGCTACGCCATGTCCCCAGGTCGGATTCCAATTGGCAATGCCATAGAAGAAACGTAGCGTTGATGAAACAACTGGCTTTAAGCTGCCTGTGGATATCGATCCCGAACAAATTGCAAATAGCGCTGCATGAGCAACTGAGAACCTGAGTGGGGCGTGGTTCCACCTGGTGGCGAAATTTCAACTACTCCGAGTAGGTCGAGTAGGTCGAAGAGGACCTACCCGCAGAAGTTGAAATTCGTGTACCAGATTTCTATTGTCCAACTCAGTTTTCCACCATAGACGTCGATGTAGGTATCAACTCCTTTTTCAGCAGTAATCATTTTACTAATGAATTTAAAAGTTTGCATTTTTCGCTTCAAGATATTCGTATGTCATTTAATACGTTATGTAACTTTATGAACTCAACAGGATTCAATCTGAAGCCTTTTGGATATGACAATCCAACTTGTGTACTATGCGAGAAATATCTTGTGTAAGTCACATTTTTGCTATTTTGCGCGCCTTTTAGGCCGTTTGGAAACAGTGTGTGCCGTTCCTCCTTGGACAGTTCATTGCACAAAATGTTTGATCTCCATAATTGCATGAATTCTCATTTCTAGTAGACCAGCTGAAATCTTTTGTTTGAATTTATGTTCGATCGTGCCTAAATTTGTTCACACTCGTTCAATTCATTCGCAGCTCATAAGTGCTTTGACGTCGGTGCGATCGGTGAATAAGACCGACGCAATGACTCTTCTGTCAACATTTGGCTCAATGGATAAAATCGTGAAGGCTTCCAGCGATGCGCTCGGCCTCTGCCCTGGATTTGGACTCCAGAAGGCGATCCGTCTGCACACAGTATTGCACGAACCCTTTCTTCGAGACTCAAGACTGAAACCAAAGAAGGGAACAAAATCGAAAGATTAGTTGGAAGTCAGTCGCTCCAAAATATGGGCGCAACTGATAGAAATATGAATTGAGAAAAAAAGTGCCTTGTGTGTATTTTGAAAACCATGATTTGTGATGTTGTTTGTAGTTTCTTTTTTCGTTTTTCGATCAATGCTTCAATTAATGAGATACATTTGTATTATATTGGCTAATTTATCACCCAAAATACATTAATGATGTGTCATCACAATTGTGTCAATCGTTTTTTATTTCCGTATTTGAATTATTATATCTCCAATTATTTTAACACGTTACACCAACGAGGTTCTAGATGTGCGCAAATTGTCAAAAAATACATTTGGAAAATTCCACGTCAATTCGACTGAATTTTATGAGGGCCAAACGAGTCTGATCCGGATGTGTTTTATAATCTGATTTTGATTAAATCGAAATTTATCTTGTGTCCAATCTGAATGTGTCTGAAAAAAAAAATTGTGTCCAAATAATGCAAGTTTTTTTTTTTAATTTTGTGTTCATTATTCATTGGATCGAAACGGGCCTCCCCCCCTCTGACATCTCCGTTTTCACAAAAGACTGAGGAATTTAATTAAGGTGAAATGAAAGTCACGTGACCTCGATATGATCGATTTACACTTGGAATTTTCAAACGCTATTTTCTCAGCCAAAACACATTCGATTGATGTGAAATTGATATCAGTGACGTAGAAAAACTGAATGAAGGGCCTGCCAATCGTGGATTTTCGAAAATCGAGACATAATAACAGTTTTTTAACAATATTGTTCTGTAATCCAAGGAAGTGCTGCCTCTCTCCACGAGGGGCAGCACCTCCTTGGGTTACAGAACAATATTGTTACGCAAAATTCTGATTATGCCTTCCGATATTCGAAAATCTACGATTGGCAGGCCCTTCATTCAGGTTTTCTACGTCACTGATATCAATTTCACATCAATCGAATGTGTTTTGGCTGAGAAAATAGCGTTTGAAAATTCCAAGTGTTAATCATATCGAGGTCACGTGACTTTCATTACACAGTATGTACTACTTCAAGAGCGCCTACATATAGGCAGTCTGCGAAACACCCGAGTGGCGTGTGATTCGTCTCATCAGGATGGACGAATTCGCTTCAAATCCGCGGACAAGAAATAACGGCGCCGTTTTCAATCGGTTGAAACTTCTCTCGTGTGAACTACGTGGAAAAAGTGGAATTTTTTTCTTTCACGGAAGTTAAACATCAATGAGTGTTGACAATACAAAATCAGTATTTCGTTGTAATTTAGGAATTATTGGATTGTTGAGTCACCTGCACTAATGTAAGAATTATTTCGTCTCGAGACAAGGAAGAATAAGAAATATTCCGACTTACTGCTCCATTGCTACAAATATTAAAACATTTCGGAACTTTCAGAGATACTGGACTATTGAACCGAAAAAAATTATTTTTCTGTATGTGTTACGGTATTGCACCAGAAATTTCTCATTTCTCTCTTCATATTACAGTATTGCACTACGAAAGTTGAGTTTCTCTGAGATATTACAGTATTGCATCGAGAATGATTCATCATTTCGAGATATTAAAATGAAAATTAATACATATTATTTGTGTTGTTACTATATCCATTATTCAGTATTCATCATTTAAGGTATTCAAAATGCACGTTTTTTCTTATGATACCTAATCGAATAACACCCTATTAGTTGTGCACCGAGATAATTTTTCATCTCCAGGAAGGAATTGTTCTACCTATACGCTACGACGCCCAAAAGCACCGTACAATTATAATTTCATTTATTGTTAATACCAAATGGTGAAAGTTTCGAATTTAATTACTGAATTATGGCAGAGTATTTAATTACAAAGGGAAAAGTCCTTCTGACTTACAAGGAGAGTATCAGGCCTCCGGGTCACGGATTTCGGTGAAACTTACTGGGTTGTTTCTTCGGCCCAAAATATGAGGCCCCTGATGCTTAGTTTCATCTAATGGGCCTTTCTTGATTTGTAATCAGGACTCACATTATTTTCCTACCACCAAAAGAATACCGTTCCACCAACCACCCACACACCCAACTCTTGCGGTTTTACAAGCGGCTATCGTTAACCATTGCGAGTTAGCGGCTGTTCCTTGTAAACTCCACACTCTTTCGGCTTTGCAAGCGGCTATTGCTAACCATTGCGAGTTAGCGGCTGTTCCTTGTAAAATCCACATTCACACTCATTGGCTTTACAAGCGGTTATTGTTAATCACTGCGAATTAACGGCCGTTCCTTGTAAAGTCCTGACCAAACTCCCTCGGTTCTACGAGCGGTCATTGTTGGTCACTACGAACCAACAACTGTTACTCGTAGAATTAGAAAATCTAGATCCTCTCGATTCCACGAGCGGTCATTGCTAATCATTACGAATTAGCGGCTGCTTCTCGTGGAAGTCGAAACTCCTACACCCACCCGTTCCGACAAGCCGTACGTCCACCGGCAGAACAAGTACCGCACCATAAAGTGCGAAGGTACGACCCGAAACGCCCTACACATCGAGAAGATCGTCCACATCCTAAGGAGGGCAATTTTGGGACGTTACAACGCTTAAATCGTGGAACGAAAGGGCTCAGAGTCAATGTAGAATCAGAACAATTGTCTGTGGAAAGCGTAGGTGTTCAAATGATCAGATTTTAAACAGCAGATTTAATTGTTGTTAGTGAGGTATCGAATTTTCCGAAATCAAACAGAATTCCACTGAACGGTATTCTTTTGAGAATCAAATTCGAACTCTGTCGGAGTCCGGGCCTGGAATGTTTAAATTATAATTTCTAAGACTGTGGACTGAAATGGTAAATTACTGAAATTTTCCATATCAAAAATTTGAATTAAATTCAAGTCAGAGTTAACCGGAGTGTTTTTACTTGTGCTTCGATTTACCATAAAACCTCTCGTTTCGTAACTATACTACTACTTTTTGTGTCGCGTAGTCACATGCATGTAAGCAAATGTCACGATCAAGGTTGAGAAATAAACCAGATGAACAAAAAAAAAATTGGCAACTATTATACTTATAACTGACAATTACTTATCAAATTTCGGGCTTAAAACTCATCTTTGAGATCCTTGGTGGTGTCCGGGTCGTACTTGGCGGTGGGCACGACGCTATGGACGTACCTACAACTTGAGCTCGTCAATATGGAGAGTTTCATACATAATCATTCAATATGGGAACCGCATGACGTAAAAGTTTATTTCTCTTTTATCGTAGTATACAAAAATACGCGCAGGTAACATATGCCAACAGTGGCCAACAGATAATTAGTTTCCGTAAATCACAATTGTATGTATCTTCAATTGGCGAGGACCGAGATATAACAAGAATAAAGCCCATCAGACTTTTTTCACATCGAGGCATTGAGCTGCCTCAAACTACGAGGAACTCAAGAAGAACTCGACAGAGATGACAATCATCAATTGAATTTGAAGTTCGTTTGGACCAAATATCGTACCCGAACCTGACCCGCGTCATAGACCACATACTCGTTGTACGAAAGAGACGACCTTTTGGAAAGCTTAGCAGGAACGCCCTTTCCCAATGGCACTTGAACGTCATCCTGTGTCACGAGACTTTCGTTAGGATCTGGACAAGTCTTCCCCAGACCGATCGTAGAGTGCTTTCCTTCTGGCAATTCTTTGATGTAATCGGACTTGTGGCGTTCGTACATATTCCCCAAAGCAACCTCGCACAACAACAACAAACCAGTTGGACTCTGTCTCTTGGCGCGGCAGTAATCCGCCGACTTTGCGACCATGTCTGCGAAGTATATACCTTTCCCAAACCGATAACCACTCGGGGGTGCCTCGGGTGGGGCGATTCTCAAACCCTGAGACAGTATACCGGCGTAATTTGTCGTCCTCGATCCGTGCCACAGGAGTTTCCGGTTCCCCAATTTCCTGAACGGTTCGTACCGCTCATCCTCGCCCCGGCGTTTGACCACGAACACCTTGTCGATGTCCAGTCTGTAACGGGAACGAGTGTTCTCCACGTATCGTTTGATCAGCTGGAACTCCTCCGTCTCGTTGTCGAGAACGTCGATTTCAGCATTCAGCTGCTCGTAATGATCGTCCAGAGGATTCTTCGACCCGTCCGTCTCCGCGTTCCGCAAGTTGTATGCGATCTCGAGGTCCAGCAACGACTCCAGCATCTCGGATTTGGCCTTGATCTGCGCTTCCGTCTTCAGGATCGCGAGGTTCGACAACCCGACGTCGTGCGGTACCAGCGTGTAGAACCTATTCGAGCCGTCGACGAGCCTCGAAGGATCCGGGTCACCGTTCTCGATGACGACCTGCAGCTCGGTCAGCACGGAATAAGCCTCGTCGATCTGCTTCCGCGACAATTTACCCAGCGGCATTTTGGCCAGATCTATTTCAAACTCCAGCATGACTCGCTGCATGTTGTCGACGTCGAAGATGAGCTCGATCAGATCCTGCACTGGCTGTTTCAATTCGCTCTTCGTTCCAGATTCGAGCAATCTCTTCGCCGCGTCTCCTTCTTCCCCATAGTCCACGTCGATCGGGTACATCTTCTTCGGGATTTTGACAAAGTCGTTCCTCGACTCCCACGCGTTCCCCGACTTCTGGTAGTAGAGGCGTTTGAACCGCTCGATGCACTCTTCCAGCGAGAGCTTCTCCGGAAGGGTGCCTTCCACGGATTTGCCGATTCTTCCCCAGCTCCGGAAGAGCCAGTATGCGTCACGTGTATCAGCTTCCAACACTTGCAACTTGTAGTAGCTGTTCTTCTCGGACTGGATGTCGGCCTTTCCGAGAGTCGCCGTGTACTTGTCTCTCCCACTTTGGTAAACGTGTGTCTTTTCTTCCAGATTGCTGTCGGGGTCCACCACCCCTCCGTCCTTCATTAGCAGTTTGATCTTCCCCGTTACCTTGGACTCTGAATTTTCAGCAATCAGTAGAATCCGCAAATTCGGATCCCCGCCCCAGGCACATATGCTCTTCTCCTTGATTAGCGCGACGGCCGGCTTGTCGAGCTCTTTGGCCTCCCGGACGAAGTCTTCGGACACGACCTGTACGTCGAGTTCCTCGACTTCTTTCATACGGTCATTCATTTTTTCCACCTCAGTTGGATTCGAGATACAGGCGGCCAAGTGTGCGTGAAGTTTCTGGACGACTTTACCCCCCAACGCGGCTATTTCAGTCGTCAGTGCTTCTGCGTCCTTATCCGTTTTGCCCAGTATAACGAATTCCATGTTTTTCAATGGCTTTGGTCTTCCAACGACCACTCGGTCTTCTTCCCAGACCGCTGAGGATGTCGAAGGCGCAGTGACGTTGATCAGCCTCCTCTTCACCTTGGATTCGTACTCTTCACTGGGAGAATGACGGATATTACAACAGAAAATGAAAAGGAAATGAAAAAAAGCTCAGCAAATACACACAGGAAAGGGTATTTCTTCTTCAGAGCAGTTGGCACTGCGAATTTAAACCGTTTGGGGTTTTGAGTGACTCCTTCGCATCTTGACCACACCGTGAGATTACCGGTACATTTGTAGCCGAGTCCAGATTTGTACACGAATTGCCCTTTGCACTTGTCGCACGAAGCTAGAGACCCGAAGGTCATCAGATCAGCGAGGGCATCCAACATCTGTAACAGCAGAGGAATGTTATTAATTGAGTAGGTACTTTATGATAAGATAAAAATCTGAAAAAAATCAACCGTGATAAAGACGATAAGAGTATTAATTTCGAATAATAATAATGCCCGAAAGTTATCGATAAATTGTTTAAACAAAACATTGTTTAACAAATTCTCTGGTCACGTTATTTTTTTTCATCTCAAATAAAAGCCCTAATTTTTCTGAACACGAATGCATTTTTTAAGAATTTTGTCACTATTTTGAAATTTTTGTTTTCGAAAATTTGTAAAGGCTGTATTCACGAAACTATTTGTTCCACGCTCCGGAAACTCCGGAATTGTAATCTACATCGTTTTCGCAAAAACATATCCAAAATTCAGATTCGTTTTCCATTTTTTCGAAATTATTTCCTTCCTCTCAACGATATCCAACGATACTCACGTTGGGCCTGCCTGATGGAATATCGGATTGGTTTTCTTCAAACAACGAGACAAGGGCGGCTTTTGGCAACGCCGACAAGTTGTTCCTGATTTCAAAAATGTCTTCATTCTGCTTCTTCCGCTCGTTTTCTTCATCCACATCGACAGGTTCGGATCTGAGTTTCTTCGCCGCCGGAATCTCTTCCTGCTTGGTGGAAGGTGGTTGACTGGCTGCATTTTATAAGAGATATCGAAGAATAATCAGTTCAGTTTTTTTTTTTTGCAGCAGCATATCGACTACGCCAACATAAAATTTTGCAAAACTGACTCTAGATTCGTTATCAGCGATACAAAGAACGTTCTAAAGATATCATCACCCTTATCGTATTTTTTTAGAATTTTGTG
The DNA here is from genome assembly GCA_018420115.1 of Euura saliciscinereae. NCBI lineage: Eukaryota > Metazoa > Arthropoda > Insecta > Hymenoptera > Tenthredinidae > Euura > Euura saliciscinereae. The sequence continues at coordinate 10,560 of JAFFZH010013691.1, read as the reverse complement.
ATTCGAATAATTTCTAAAGTAATCTAATCAGTTTTATCCAGTGAAAACCTTTCAACTTTTCATATTTGAGGTGATTACAAAGACTCCCTTCTTCTTTAGCTGGAAACAGAGAAACGGGAAGTTGAAAACGTAAATTGAAAAGGACGAACCTAGCTGCTCTGCGATAGCTCGCTGATCCTTCCATCTGATACTGTCCAAATTACCGAAATCGGCGGCAGATTTTGGACGCGGATTCAGGAAGAAACATTCGAAATGATACCACTCGAATATTTTACCATCGTGGAACGGACTCTGAAAATAAGTTGAATTAGATCGACCATTGTAAAATAAATGGGGGGCATTCCATGTCAACTTGACCAATGATTTTCCCTTGCCATTTTGGATTCGCTTCATAATTTTTTATGATATCGCGTGTCTAATGGCAAAAAGTCGTAAGCGCCAAAAATGCGATTTTGGTGGAAAAAGGGCGAACAAAAATTTTCTTTTTCGTTGCATTAGCTTTAGAAACGTGAAACACGCTTCGATCAATTGAAATTCGAAAATAAAAAACTTAAGCGCAAAAGGTCCTATCCGCCAAAAATTACGATATTTTCCGCTAATGTTTAAAAAACCTGAATTTCAATTCATTTAAATTATGCATTTTCAGAACTTTTGCACAAAATGGACCGAAAACAACAGAAAAACAAAACTTTTTACCATTTTGACAATAAATGAACAAAAAAAAGATATTATACGCCCTTATGCCATTAGCCAACCCAGCGAAACGACAGAAAGTCGAACAGAATTTTTTTTTTTCGCAATTCCTGTTCCTTGATTTTGGTTTTCTTTGTAAGTGGGTGAAAGTACTGACAATGCATGAAGAAATTGATTTTATTCGAACGGCATCGAACGTTCTCAGTCGAAATCCGGAGAAAAAAAAATTGTTCGCCCTTTCGCCTGTTCGCCATTAGACACGCGAATTATGATTTGTTACATGATGACATTTAACGATCTAAAAAGAAAAAAAAAGTTCAACATCGGCCGGGATCGAACCGACGATCGTCGGATTTGGGAGCAGACACGCTACCGACCGAGCTACGACTTTTTGAATTTGAATAAGTTTTATTTTTAATTCCGTATACATATACAGAGGGTACAGGATTTTCAGCATCATAATTGACGGCCCGGGGGCATTGGATTACATGCAGATAATGTTTACAATTTTTCGAGGACTTAAGGTGAAATGAAAGTCACGTGACCTCGATATGATTTACACTTGGAATTTTCAAACGCTATTTTCTCAGCCAAAACACATTCGATTGATGTGAAATTGATATCAGTGACGTAGAAAAACTGAACGAAGGGCCTGCTAATCGTGGATTTTCGAATATCGAAAGACATAATCAGAATTTTGTGTAACAATATTGTTCTGTAACCCGAGGAGGTGCTGCCCCTCGTGGAGAGAGGAATTCGATTCCCACTGTTCACTGTTTTGTTTCAGGAGTACGTGGAGCTTGTTCTTCGTAAACTTTATATGATCGTCAATATTATAGGATATGTGGATGAGGTTCTAATCACAGTGTATACATTTAACAAGCATATATTTTATTCGTTCATCGAAAAAGCCTAGCCCAATGTAACTTGAGAATAATCAAATTCGTATTACGTACAATACTTCTGAACTTATAATGGAAGGAATAATAAATTTTCACAGGCTCAATCCTCAGGATTTCCCATTTCACGACTTGTGGTGGCATGGTGTCACCAGGGACACGTTATTGGCCTGCCGATGGGCCTGCTTCACGGGGCACTTCGAAGCTCTCGATTTCTGACCGAACGACACGTTTGTTGATTAGAAATACTGTCCAGTAGTTAATTTTGTCTGCTGGCTTCAGGTGAGTCTCGTTGTTCTTGTAAATCCATTGACCGTCTTCTTTGCTGTCGATTATTGCGCTTGTATCCCCCTCTTGGTTAACTGGATATCAAAGACATATTATTAGTTCAAAATTTCGTCGGAAAGTGACGATGGCTAGTTAAATCATTTGTATGTCTTACATTTAATCGGCTTGTTTATGTTTATATGAACGTAGAAACCCCGAAGATCTAGTTTCGTGTCGTATGTTATTTGGTATCCACCATTAGGAAGCACTGCGACAGTAGATTTTGGAAGGAGGATACCCTCAACACCTACGAAAATATTCGCAGCGGATACCGCAGCAAGGAAAATAACTATTTTCATCGTTGAAATTTGTCGAGTATATCGAGTAGACCGATGAAGAAACTATAAAATAGAGTTAAGAGGCAACTAGTTTGCGTTGATTCAGTCGATTGATGGAGGCACCAAAATGGAGCAGCTTTTGTACAAGAAGTCTGTGGATGCGCGGGGCAGTTTGGAATCTATCATGGTCAATGATAACTGCTCGTGGACCAATCAGGAGGTTCGGAATCGCACGACAAGCAGCCGTTATCGCGTAGTGGATAACAATAGCTGCGGTGAGCATCCGGTTGTTCGGCACGACTTGCACGACCCGATGCGTTCACGATCACGAAATAAACTCTGGTTTATTGTAGGTATAATACGAATACAGAAGCGAAATAAGTTCGTAGGTAGAACTTTGAGTGAATCGCTAACTTTAGATTTGAATCTTTATTCAAATCGATTTTCAATCAAGTGAATTTTGGGTCCTTATTCGGATACCCGGTGTAACCAACGTTCAATTAATTCAATTTGAATGATCACATTTCGAAGATGTACAATTGTGCACGAGCCTCGTGGGAATGAATGTTCTTATAACCCTCACATGAAAAGGGGAATCGCCTAGTAGTTTAGCGGGACGAAGGCTGCCGAATAAATTTATTTTCACATCATTGATCAATGATCCAAATTGCTGGCGTTGCCATCTCGGAGCCGGAATCACCTCTTCGAGGTAGAAATTTTACACTTTTGAGCGGGCTATACCATTTCTGGACAGAGATTCCCTCATTTCGGAGTGCAAAAATGGTATCCCTCGTCCAGAAGGAGGGAATTTCTGCCCGGTGCTGGTATAGCGTACTGAAATGACCTTTTTCTGGCGCGCCATATCATTCCGGCCAAATATTTCCCTATTTTTGGCACGTCATACCAAATCTGGTCTGAAGTTACCTTTCTCTGGGAGTGAAAAACTCCAACCGAGTTCGACTTCCAAGGGTCATGGTTTTCTTAGATTGAAAAAAATATGGCGTGTGACTAGGGACGATTTTTGATTTGCTACTCGTGTGATTGCTGACAAGCTTCGTACTCGTCTCAATCCCACAGTTTCGTCCATTAATTGTTACACGATATACAATTAATCGAATTTCGACGGCGAAAATATCCCAAAGGCACATGATTCGATGGCCAATAGTATATTTTCATTCGTAAATAATAATCGGGGAAGATTGCATCGTGTATTCATTCAGCGGTGGGCCAGACCAGCTTCTTGTTTCAGTATGAGAATATAGAGGCAGGGCCGGCGATCCCCCTATGGTTTTGGTGGAGCACTCCATACCTTAGAATTGAGCAGGTATGGAAATCCATACCTCAGAATCTTGGCTCACTTTCCATAAAAATAAAATGTACGAGTGGACGTGGCAACCAATCGCCACGACGATACATTATTCCGCAGCTTTGTTCCATATCCTGTTTGTTATCAGTTATGTATTCTATAGAATCACGCGCAAAACACTGAAAGTGATTAAGCCGCAGTTTACAGCTACGATTTACAGCAGTTCCTATCTGCACGTTCATGTGCATCTCACGACTCCCACGTGGCGTCGAAGTGACTTTCAAAGCCTTTTCATCGATGAATATTTTTTACGGCACAGGCATAAAAACGGCACTTGGCGGCACGGAAAGACTTTTATTTTATTCCAAAGATGTCATTAATGTAGAGTGATTCAGAATTCGTGACGAATCTTCGAGGGTCATTCTCAGGGGTTCAAAGCAGAAATAGGCAAAAATGATAATTCCAAGGACATTTTGGTTATATATTATCAATTGTTTTGGAACTCGCAAATATTGTTTGATAGAATTGAAAATATCGTTCCAATTAATATTGGTGCAGGATACAAATTTTTATAATTCAATAATATTATTTACAGCGTTGATAATTGGTAATAAGCCGAAAATCTGTAAATTGAATTGTTTAATTCGAAATTATATGGTGAATGATGAATTTCTTTCGTCGAATCTCCCATTTCACAAAATTCATCAATTTGGTACAAGTATATTTTTATTTTTCCAAAAAATGTCACTCACTTACAGCTTCGAATGGACCGTCTGACTCCGAATTTGACTACTTACCCTACTGAAAAAGTTCACGTCGTAAATGGCACGAAAAAGTAGGAAATTAATCATGTGATAAATCGTATGCTCTTATGAAAGATTTCAGGTTCACATTTATCACGTGATTTATCCTATGATTTTTCATGTGATTTCTTACATGATCTATTCTTTCGTGGTAAAATGCATACTTGATTTCATAATTTATCATATGATTTGTTACATGATAACATTCAACGATGTGAAAAGAAAAAAAAAAGTTGAACATGGGCCGGGATCGAACCGACGATCGTCGGATTCGGAAGCAGACACGCTACCGACGGAGCTGCGACTTTTTGAATTTGAACAAGTTTTATTTTTAATTTCGTATATACAGAAGTACAGGATTTTCAGCATCATAATTGACGGCCCGGGGGGCCTTTGATTATATACAGATAATACAGATAATGTTTACAATTTTTTAAGGACTTAAGATATCGTGTGGTATGAGGTTCGGAGTTGCAGTTGGCTGCACACTGACAAAATCTAACCGTATATACTGGTTACCGTGGAATTTTTTTGTTTGTAGAATCAGCTGACTCTCTATAACTGTTATTACAGTATAGTCACAGCGCCGTCTACCGTACTCATTGCGGTGAATCAGCGCAGTCTGTCGTCAGTGAACATTACTGTTGGTAACGGTCATGTTTACGCCGATCTACCGTACTTAGTCCGCTTTCGTCCTGCATAGTACTGAGTACGGTGAAAAATAGGAACCTATGCGTCGGCTCTCAGTATTGGTTCCGGTCGATTGCCTTAATACCAGCCGTTAATGACACTAATGGCCGACATCAAGAAAAATGATCATACAATATCGCGTGTGTAATGGCATCAGGTCGTAAGCGCCAAAAACCCGATTTTGGTGGCAAAAGGTCGTATAATTTTTTAATTTATGCCATTCGCTCTGAAAACGGTCAAAACGTAGTATAGATCAATTGAAATTACGAGATCGAAAAATGTAAGTGCAAATGGTCGTAAGTTTGGCGGATACGTCGTTCTTTCATTACAATTTTTAAGAAAAATTAAAAAAACAACGTAAAGGCAAAACGTCGTAGGCGCCATTTTTTTTCATGATTTTTCATGAATTTTGAAAATAGCTGTAAAAACTCGTGACATGCAAAGATAAATTGGAAAAACGACCGTTTCGAAAATTAATGGAAAAAAATACCAAGGTCAAAGCAGAAGGACGCAAGCGCCATTTTTTTTTTATTTTGGTGGTTAAAACCTTCTGCTTTTAATTGACCCGGTATTCAATTTCAACATTTACGAACGAATCTTCGGGTTTTTATCCCAAACACAAAAAAAAAAAACGCGACACGCGATATTGAAAAAATTAAAAAAGGGATGAACGAATAATGGTTGATGTTGGGATCAAATATTATCTCTCATGTGATAAGGACACAAAAAACGACAAGACTGATCAATTTTCTGGTACTTTTACTCTCCTCGCGGCCTCTCACAGGAACCAATGCAGAGAGTCACCGCAAACATTCAGATTTTCACCACCCCCTGCGTCGGAAAGCACGACTTCCCGTTCACGCAACGGGCCGAAAGTCGTACTTTCCGTGCAGGTGTGGTGAAAAATAGTATACTACCCACGGGAGTGAAAAAGGCCATCCCCAACTGCGTTCTTGCCACTCTCGCCTTCGGCTCGGGTGTCAATCTCACATGCAGTTTGGAATAGCCTACTTTCCCTCCCTAGGTGTGTAATATACTATTTTGACCGTACTCAGTGCGGTGAAAAAAAGTAGACAGAACTGTAGCCCCCGTGTACACTACCCTTACTAGCAGTAATGTTTACGTACAGCTGACCACGGTTATTCGCCGTACTCAGTACGTTGTAAATAGTAATATTTACAGTGGGCCCCGTTGTCTCTACTGTACCAACATTAAAGAATAAGTTCAGTTGAAAAAAACATTTTTTAACAGTAATCAGTGCGGTTAAACCCCGCGATCAAGGCGTTCACTTTTTGTCATCAGTGGTGCAGTCAGAGTGACGTTTTGGGGTATTGAGTGACATCTAAGTCCGTGGTGTCGAACCGCTAACAAGTAGTAAAGTGTGTCTCCTGGCTGCAAGATACCCGGGGGGATTATGTAAGTCCATTTACCGGGTTGTTCTCTGCTTAAATATCCTGCGATAGTCCCAAATTGACCAGCTGGATCAGAGACATTTCGTTAGTTACAAATTTCGTCAGAAAGTGACGAACGCAATGGCCGGTTAAATCATTTGTATGTATGTCTTTACCTTTAATCGGCCCCTCTTTGCGTCCATGAAACGAGATAATTTTAACATCGGGAGTGTTCCGGACTGTTACTTGGACTCGGCCAGAAACCATCATTTGGACATTAGCTGGAATTTGAATTGGAGCGTCACATTCCAGTGTCCCATCAACACCCACGAAAATATTCGCAGCTGATACCGCAGCAAGGAGAATAACTATTTTCATCGTTGAAGTTTGTCGAGTATGTCAAGTAGACTGATGAAGAAAATATAGAGTTAAGAGGCAACTAGTTTGCGTTGATTCAGTCGAGTTATGAAGGCACCAAAATGGAGCAGCTTTTATACAAAAAGTGTGCGGATGCGGGGGGAGTTTGGAATCTATCATGGTCAAAGATGACTGCTCGTAGACCAATCAGGAGATTCGGAATTGCACGACAAACAGCCGTTATCGCGTAGTGGATATCAACAGCTGTGGTGAGCATCGGTTGTTGGGCACGATTTGCACGACCCGATGCGTTTATGATCACGGAATAAACTGTGGTTTATTGAAGGTATAAAACAAATACAAAAGCGAAATAAGTTCGTAGGTAAAACTTTGAGTGAATCGCTAACTTTAGATTTGAATCTCTATTCAAATCGATTTTCAATCAAGTGAATTTTGGTTCTTTATCCGGATACCCTGTATAACCGATATGATGAATTAATTCCATTTGAATGATCACATTTCGAAGATGTATAATTGTGAACAGTGAACGAGCGTCGTCGGAATGAATGTTCTTATAACACTCGCATGAAAAGGGGAATCGCCTAGTAGTTTAGCGGGACGAAAACTGCCGAATAAATTTAATTTTACATTACTAGGGGCTCCGCCCCCGCGCGCTTCGCGCGCCACCCCCGGTCGGCGCTTCGCGCCTCACTTTTGTGCTCGGCGCTACGCGTCTCGCTCTTCTTGTTAAACAAAACTGGCGCGGTAGACCTGGACATCCAGAACTATGGCGCGCGATAGACCTGGAGACCAAAAACTATGGCGCGGTAGACCTGGACATCCAGAACTATGG